>CAEGAF010001434.1:0-34090 GCA_903067075.1 Micropoecilia bifurca
TATATATTTATATTGAGGCAGATGCTCCTTCAGTTGTTGTGAAGTTATTTTTGGTAAACTCATGAGGTATTCTTGATAAAGTTTTAATAAAGTGTTATGTAATGCTGCAGATAGGCTCCATAAGCTATTGGGGGACACATCTTAAGAAACAGAAATATAAACTAATGTATTGGAGTAAAATGATGCTATAATGACTGCTGTAAATATTAATTGATTTGAAATACTTCAGTTTTTGAGTTATTTTTATTTGTTATTTTTTTACACATTGCTCCGTTTAAGTTTGTCAACAGAAAATATTCCCAGCCTTTTCCCACCCACCTACGAAGAATGGGAGGTTCCCAGCTGCAAAAGGTTGTCAGGCATTTAAATCCAGCTTCAGGTCGTTTCAGCTCATCAAAGCTGCTATGGTGGAACCATCAAACCAACAGCTCCGTTCACAGATGTGTTCACACATCTGGCACGTTTCATTAGCTGGAAATGAAGAGACTAATATGTTTCTGTTCACTTTAAAATCAGGCCAGAAGGTGACATTTAAAAACCACCTGCTCCGAATCTTTATTAATCTCCAGGTTTCTATGTCACCTCTTGTCATATACAGGTCAGTTTTTTACTACAGAGAAGGGAAAGTCTGTGCAAAACCTCTGTTGAGCTGAATCTTCCCCGGCCGCCTTAGAATTTATCTACTTTAAAACTCCGTTATCTGTTTGTCCACAGCTGCTGAGCTCAGTATGCAATCAACATTAGAATGCTTTTGGACCCTGCTTGTAATTTTTGTTGGTAGAGTTAATTTCTAGTTTTTATAGAGACGTGAAGGGTTCCAGCTGTGAGCAGTGAGTGTTTCCTCTGGTTTGACAACATTTTTTAAAGGTTAACAGCTGTTTTTGTACAAAGCGACTAAATCACTTACTGTTTTAAAGAACGTATGCGAAACAGAGATGGGATATGTTAATGTGGTGGAGCTGAGATAATTAGTGCATTATCTGACAAAGACATGTAAATGTCCTCCATCCAGAGTGTCATTGTGATTATTTGTTGTCTTGTCTTTGTATGTGTTGAGTGGAGTGGGAAAGTTTTAGTGAATGGATCAGATTAAATGAAAATTAACCTACTTTTGAGGCAGTAATGTTGTTATAGGGGGTCAAAAGTGACCGTTTGACACAGTGTAAATTCAACGCACTTAAAAACGAAAGAAAATACATGAAAAAGACAGTAAGAATCATAAACATTTTAATCAAACATAGTAAAGACAACCAGATCACACCTAAAACAAGACAATCCTTACAAATAATAAAAAATCCTCCCAACTAATATAAATGAGCCAGTGGCCCAAAACCTTGGAAACATGGCAAAAGTTTTGAGTTGAGTTTTGACCAGACATTAACTTGAAGAACTTGCAGCTCTGTTTGAAATGGATTCAACAAGCATTAAGAGGGTGAAAGGTCATGTAAAGTTTTTAAAATGGTAAGAGGTTGTTGTAAAATGAATTGGTTATGAAGAATGAGTGGACCTTTGATACTCGAGACGATGGAATGCTGGTTTTTTGGGACGTGTTCATAGATCCATCAAATGATAAATATGATCTCTCAGGTTATCAGGCCATAAAAAGGATCTCTTATTTTTCTTCAGCTTTGAAAAATTATGGACATTTTCTACTTTTCAAAGAATAAGCCAGTGTAAAAAAAACTTTTTTTAAACACTATGAAAAAGTTTCCAAGTCGTTTATTTTACAGAAAGCAGAGAGAAAGGCCACCCTGCTGTCTCGTGTGAATAAATGCAGTTACAAAACTTTACAGAAATCAAATCACCATCCGCAACAAAAAAGGCCTGCTCTAAATTCCAACAGCCAAAATAAAAGTTTGATTGGTTTTTAAACTTTCCAAGAAGTACAGGAATTTAAAAGTTGGTTGTACGCTTGATTGCAGTCGCATAATTTCAATGAAGTTCTAGTTGATTTATAAAAATGTACCACTGGTAAAAAAAATTATATTCTAAACATCCTTTGGTTGATAAAAGTGGCTCGTCAGAAAAGCGCTGCATCTCATCAGTCCTGCTGCTTCCTTCCATTATCTGAGTCGTTTTCTGTCCTATATTTGGTTTGTGGCTGTGAAGAAGCCTGTTTGATTGAAGATTAACGTCGATAAAAAAGAATTACTGAGTATAATTTGTGTGGTGGCACTGACCTTTTCTCTGTCTGTCCTGGAGACTCGCCAGGCCTTTTCTTTCATATTCCTCCCACCTTCTTCCTTTTTTTTTGTGTCCCAGCTTGCATCTTGAGCTCAAAATGAGCTTTGTGGAGATGCAGCTTGGTGCAGCGGCGATTATTTATTTTCCTTTTATTTCCTTTATTTAACTTTGATTTCCCCTGGTTAGTTAGGTGGGATTGAGTGGGGAGCAGGGAGGGTCTTCCTGCTGAGCTCTCCAGTTCAAGGCTCCTAAACTGTCATGTCTGCAAGCACAAGGGCCCTTCAGACAAACGCCGAACACCTGCTTTAACCTCTGACCTCCCTGTGGGTGATTAGTGTTTGCAAAAATAATTTAGCTCCTTCTGTTGACATGTTTCACAGAAAATTAACATTTTTTTTCTCACCTTTCATTAAATGAAAAGGGAATCTTTGGAAGTAATAAGATTGAAGAGAGCACCAGGGAGACGAGGGAGAGGGGAAGTGGGGTTCAGGCTTAGGGAGCCTTTACAGGAATCTATGCAATCAGAGCATCGGCAATATCCGATTTATTCACAAACGACCAAAACAATGTTCATTATTTTTCTGCTCCGGGGAATGCTAATATTACCATGGAAACCATGAGATTAGGCTGCCTGCGAAAACTCAACAGTAAACAAGATAAGGCGTTGTCCATGTGGAGACATTCAGACTAATCTCTGAAGGATCTCCTTCAGGTTTCCTATAAGTGAGATAAGAGCTTGTCTAAGTTATTGCAGGAGAGATGGCTTGTTTATGTGCAGCCAATCAGGTATCAGAATACAGAAGTGGCGAGGAGTAAAAGTGTACCGATGTACAAGTTCTGGATAAGGACTTTTTATCCCCAACTTGTTGTAGCAAAGTTAATGTCTCTCTTTTGTAGGGCTGTAGTGATACAATAATCTCACGATACGATACACAATATTCTGCCCACAATACAATATATACTGCGATATTCAGCAAACGAACGATACAATTCAATACACTTTTGCGATTTTCTGGAAGATTTTAGAGGGACAGAGTGATTTTGGTGACATTTTGTGACTGTTACAGAGATGGACTCAATTAATTTAACTGAAAACTAATTAAAAGCAAAACTAATAAAGAAGTGGTGAGAAAACATGTTTCTTTTAATTGAAACAGTCCAAACTGTAGCTTCATGCATTAGTAAAGTAAATAAAGTGAACCAAGTTCCTGCTCTGAATAGTTTGATACCTTTTAAACCTGAACATCTGAAGGAATCACTCTAAGCCTGATGACCTGGTGCGAAGCAAGCAATAAGTGAGCAAGGTGACAGTTAGATGTTACGATACTTGCAGATGAATATCAATTTTTTTCTAGGAAAGAAAATATTGATATATATCGCGATATCGATAGTGTTATACAGCCCTAATCTTTTATTTGTTTTTTAGAGTTCAGGAATCAGGCTCCATCGTGCTGCCTGGCAGTCAATGAACAGGAATGCAGCTAAATTTTCTAAATATCCCCCATCCATTTAATAATTTAAGAACACAACCCAAAAGATGTCAGAATATTGCAGAGGTTTTAATATTTAAAGGTGAGAGATCGGTTGTATCATACAAGAATTTAGTGTGTAGATTTTGTACATGGCATCATTTCAGACTGTTCCTTCAACTGTTTTTAGTTTTAGAAAATGTTTGTGTTTGAACAATTCCTCTATGGTAGTTGAGCTTTAATTATGTACTTGTAATTAGTATGGTATTAGAAACTGCTAGTTCATAAATACAAATCTGAAATTAGACTTTGTTTTTTTACACCCATAACAGAATATTTAATCTTGCAGGGTTTTAAAGTTATACATACTTCCAAAGTATAAAGAATATTATAGTTTTCTTGTGCAGTCATACATTTAATTTAGTTTTATCCTACATTTGTACATCTATTTATCGATTCTTCAATGCTTCCTTTGTACTTTTTTGATTGTTTTCTTTTTTTTGAGGAATTAAGATATAGAGGTTCCTGTTGCTTTATTCCTTTCCACCTCTTGCATCATAGGAGACTGCCTGTTTATTTATTGAACTCTGTTTTTAATAAAGGGTTTTCTTAGTTGGCTATGTATCATCAATCATCATAATGAATCTTGTGTAAACAGAGTGGACTTTGGGTAATCTGCACGTAAAAGAAATGGACTGTAAAAAACAAAAAAACAGGTTGAATTTAAATACTTATGTTATTAAATAAAATGTTAACTTCCCTGCACTATTTGTTTAATAACTCCTATTTGTCTTACAATAAAATGTAGCAATATTGTATTTCACTAAAACGTATACACGGTTCTTCACCCAGGGCTTCACTGTGTCTCTGGGTGGCAAAACAAACATTTTTCAGTTGCTAATTTGCATTTGCACTGAGTTGTTGCTCCACTAATTGAGTTGGCACCAAAATGTGGCTGATGCTGATTTGGTGACTGACCCAGTGATTGCTAATTTAAATGGCTATTTCTCTGTTTTTACTTATTTATTTTAGGACTCTCATCTGATTTTCTCCAGTTTAAAATCTGAAACACTTGAGCTGGTCAAATTTCAACTGGATAATTACGTACTAAAGACATTCCTTAAGTCACATTTCAGTGTAAAATTATAATTTTATATGTGAAAATGAAAAGCAAATTCTTTTTTTGTCGTTGTTTTCTTTTGTTTCCGTACCAATTTAAGCTGAGATGAGAGCGAATGATGCAGTAAATAGAGAGGAGGCTGATCTAATGTACACTGATGCAAATTTGGAAGTTTTTAAATTTTTCTTTTACAAGAGAGCATGAAGATAACTGTTCTTAAAATGGAAACCTTCTCTTCCTTACACATGATATTTGTGGCAAAATAATAGTTATTTTCTCACAAATAACCTTTTTTCATTTATCAAAAAAATACATTAATCTTTGACTATGCACTTGGATTGAAATAACTTTTTTCAATTATTTAGGTTGTCAAGTAAATTTGTTCTAGTCACAAAAAAAGAATAAAGTGTGATATGTCTTGTGTCTCAGTTTGGGAGTTGTGTCTTTGATTTGATTCATTGCACAAGTGAGGAGGCAAAACGCAGTCCAGAGTGAGATAATGTGAACACAGCAGCATCATTCCAGTCTGCTGTGTTGGATCATTTTGAATTTCTTGCTGCCTATGGTGATGCCTAAAAAAAAAAATAAAAACACTACAACCTTTGGCTTGGCTCATCTAGGGAGACATCACCCAACAGTGTGTCAATTGCTTTTAAATATGCTCTCCGTGAAAGGCCACAGAGGGCACTTTCTAAGTTTACAGCTATGTTTGATCTTTATGTTCATGTTGTTGGGATGAGACTATAATTTAGTCATTAAACCAGTCAATTTAGAGTTCTTTTATTTCCGTCAATTTAAGAGTCGGAGCTCCAGGACCCATTTGCTTCTTATTTTGTCAGAGATTTTGTTCCAAAGTAACCATTTAGTTAAATATGGTCTATAAATTTTTGTTCAGCTGTAGGGTACTGAACACCCACTTAAGCTCTTAAAGATGGCCAGATTTAGTTCGGATGTGGCAGTGAAAAACTGCTTGTTCCGAACTGGAATTTAGGGCAATTTAATGTTTTTTTTTTCCAAATAAAGAAAAAGCATTTTGAAATCAGCAAATCAGTCACAATGACCTGGCGAATGTCAAGAATCCTGGTTCTTCCAGTATTTTTCTTTTAGCACACAACATCTCACTGAGGATAGCAGATATTTAGGAAAATATTAAATTGGTGATATTCCTAGACTGTGAGAAAATTTAAAAAAATATATATAGTTATTGAATGTAGCTATCAAATAAACCAAAATGTGTTTTTGCTTGTTTGTTTTCTTTTTTTAACAAAGGAAGAAAAGTAATTCACATCTAACTTCCAGCTTCTATTGTGAGAAGAAAAACTATTTTTGTATTTTGTTGAAAATTAAATTTACGTAACATATTGAGAATCAAACTTTTTACTTTAGATAATGATACTGTTTAATTTAAAATTGAATTTAAGGTTCTGTAACAGGGCCAGGGTACCAATTTATGTTTTTATAATATAATTAAATCAGCTACATTTGCCTTTTCATATGTGTATTATAATTCATATTAAAATTCACTTCAGAGAAGAAATTAAAGCTAACTCAGAGGGTTTGCTAGCCAGACATCTGCACGTCTGGATAGACTCTTCAGTGTCTGCAAGGTCTGTGCAAATAAAGAAAAGAAAAGCTAGACACGAAGAAACATTTGCAAACTTAATATATATTTTATTTCTAATATTGCTTTTACCATTATATTTAAGTGGCCTTTTTTTATAAAATTGAATGTTTGAAGAGTTAAAACTGAAATTGAACATTTTAGACTTGTTTTTTTTGTTTGCAAAGACAAATGTACACTTATTTAAACACTTAATTAATTGGCATTTTTTTCCTTTTTTTGTGGCTGGACGATGACCTCAAACTTTTATCACAGCATGAGTGCTGGGTTTGGTTAAGTCCAAAATGAAGCACTAAAACTATTTTTGTATTATTTTGTAAAGTGTCAACATTTACAAACAATTTTTTAAATAAAACTTTATTTAGTCAAGAGTAATTAATTCCTGATTTTACCAGTGTTGAATTTTTTTTTTTTTTAAAATGCATATCTAATTTGAGTTTTTTTAGATAAAAAAACAAAATCAGTGAAGAGTCTGTTTACCATCCTGCAAAATCAGAAAACATCCTTGTCTCTGGTTTCATGAGTCCGTTTCTTATTTTACGGTTAGATGTCCAAAATATTATAAATGATTAGATGATGAGAACACATCAAAATTTTTGTCTGGGTAGAAATATGGATTGTTTGTTAAAAATCTGTCAAGTTTGAATAAGCTGGAAAAAAGTACATTTCTATACTTCTTTAAATTTCCCTAAAAGATAAAATCCTGAATTTGTTAAAAACATGGTGCTTTCACATTAATTTCTACCTGTTATATATACATTCATTATTGATTTGCTAAATCTGTTCTTAAATGAAACATCTAGCCTCCAGTATTGTAGTTTAAAGCTTGAAGAGACATCATTTAAAAAATTTAAAGAACTTTGAACCAGGAGCTTCAGCAGAATCCGTTGTTTCTTAGAAGTCTTAATCCTAATAATCTGTTGTGACTGTAGAATAACCCTGTTTTAACTTGACCTGCCAAAGTATAGATTTTGAAATACAGCTGATCTAAATTAGTCCAGATCCCCCAAAAGTTTTGAAATATCTTTCTTTTCCACAGTTATACTCCAGAGGCAAACGTCAGCATGATTTATGGTACTTAAGATCTAAGACCTGAACACTCTGAAAGCAATTTTCCAACAATTTAGTTTCTATTCTCAATTGTCCAGAGTGCACTAACATTTACAGAAAACTGCATGTGTTGCAGTACTTTAGTTTAACGCAACTATCCTCTCAGTGTGTGTGGTTAGGCAGTCAGACCAGCTTGAATCATTGAATTATATATAAATACTTGTTTTTATGTGCGATTGTTCCTTAAGCTGCCCTGAAATAAATTTAGGTTGTTAAATTTAGAAGTGAAATATCCAAGTGAATGATATCCTGCTCCGTCTCCTGTCGTGGATTGTTATCCTTTAGTGGAGCATCCAAAACACGGCTTCAGAGGTCCACCCGTCCGTCGCATCTTAAAAGCCGCTATAAAAGAGAGAATGAAAGTGGAGAAATATGAAGGAATAAATCTGTTCTTGAGGAAAGCACTGTGACTGATAAAAGTTTATTAGAAGTCCTTTTGTGGACTCTGGAGTCTTTTTATTTTTTTTCCTCCCCTCAGCGGGGCTCTCTCCACGCCCGGCTCCTGAAATTTCTCTTGGCAGTCCGTAACGTCCCTAAGAGGCGGCATTACTGCCCATGTGACAGCAAAGCCCACCACAGAAACCATACTAATGGAATTCTCTTCGGCAAGGTGTCCCGTCTCTGCCTATTCACTTGAAGAGGATGAAGCCCCACCCCCCTCCAGCCCGGTCCAAAAGAATGCGCTGCACCCCCAGCAGCGCTTTTATGCACAAGTGTCATTGCAGGATGGTTGTTTTCATTTACATTTTCATTCCAGGCAAACTCACAGCGAGAGGAGTGGAAGATGAGGCCTGAATTCCTCAAACAGCAGTAAAACCAGCGCGCAGGAAGGAAGCAGGCAGTGATTTTACTGTAATCTTTGAGCGGGCATCTTAGAGGCAAATACAGAAGGGGAGGAGAGAAATACAGGAATTGTTTTAGATGGTGAAAAGGAACAGGGCCAACTCGTAATATTATTATTAGTATTATTATTAATGTTATTATTATTATTCCACAAGCTGTAATCATTATTTTAAAGGAGATTGCGGCACTGATTCCCCTGGATTATCCCAAGAAAGAGAATACTTGGAAACTGCTTGATTTTGAATGCTTGTATTTAAATCAAAATCAAGGTCCTAGTGCCCTTTAAACAGATTTAAACTATTTATTAGAGGTTCTAATTTGTTTTATAAATTCATAAGGAATCAAAAGTAACCCTGACTGCAGACTAAATGCTGAAGCATAATCGTGACCTCCTGCATAAATTCAATTGTTGATCTTCTTCTGATGTTTTCATGATGTATTCATGATTTCACTCGAGCAATATTTCTGAGAGATCTGGCTGTAGCCCGGGAGAGAGGAAGAGAAATTGTTACTTTTTGTAGAATTTGACTTCAAGCCCTTCTCCTTTTAACCTTTTTTACAAAGACAGGTTCCAGGCAGAGCCTGGAAAATACTGAATATGTGTGGAATTTGGTTTCTGTGGGTTTTTGGAATTTGGTCTGGATGAGTGTGGGGAAAAAACATGAAAAAATGTAATTTCAGTTTGTTTTCTGAATCTCGGTTTCGAAAGGTTTCATCCATCTATTCATTTGTTTAGTTCTTCCATCCAACCATCCATAGTCTGTGTTCATTCATCCTTCTTCCCATCAGTTCATTCATCTATTCCTCCTTCTCTCCATTCATCCATCCTTCCATAGTTGTCTTTTCAGCATCATAACTGTAGAAACATTTACAATTAATCCACACTGAAGTTTAATATTAGCAAGATTCATTCTTAGAAGCCCAAAAAAGTCTTCATTTGTCTTAAAACTGGCAAAAATATAATGTGTGTAAAAATACAAAATTCAATTTTGGACACTACTCCAGATATTTGTAATATGCTAGTTTGGAATTTTATTTTGCATAAAGCATACAAATGCCTAAAAGTTTAATTTGAAGTTCCTCTTGAACCTTTTGTCATTTCCGTCTTCACACATTTTAATTTAGGTTTCTCTTTTTGCCATATTTTCTTTGTAACAGCAGCAGATAGAAAGACGCCAGTGACACTGCAGGTGCTTTGCTGTGAAAAGAATCGACTGGAAATTCCTCACCGGCTTCAAAACCTTCAAAAGTTTCTTCAGTGTGGAAGAAAATGCACAAAAAAAGAGGACTGTATGCATGTAGGATCCTGTTTTCTTTGCATGATCTGTCGCTGAATGACTTCCATGAAGCGTCTTTATGAAAGGGGAAAAAAACGCACACAATGCCATTTGTCATGGGGTTCAATCAGCAGGAGCTCATGCATGCGTGTAAAGCAATCTTGTGCAAAACAGTTCAATTCAAGTGCAAAAAAAGAGGAATTCAGCACTGAGGGAGGAAGGAAGGTCGTTTTTGGAGGCTGGTTCTCTATAGCCAAGTGAATTTCAGCTATTGACTACTTACATTAATCTTTTTTTCTTTTGCTTTTGCTTTATTGGGTTGAGTTTTGCTCTTTTGTTAAAGAGAGAATGTACACTGTTGAGAAAATGCATAGAGGTGTCACTTAATTGTCTTGAATGTCACTTCCATATGTCACAAGGACTCCATATTGCAGCGGTTTGAATTGCAGCCAGAGATTTAAAGTGGTCCATGTCAGTGTCTCTTTCTCACATGCCAATAAAAAAAGTGTATTACCCCAAGAATATCCTTTTTAATTAAAATCATCTCCAGGCTATAGCTAAGAGCATATAAATAACGAAAGATTTTTTTCTTTCTTTTCTACCTTTGTGGAAACATAAAGTTCTTGGTTCATTTTATTACTCTAAATCCCCATCTTAGATATAATTTGTAATTAAATTGCTTCATTTGTTGAGTGCCTGTGTGAGCCTGGCTGGTTTGGAAATATGCATAAAATAGTCAGTATTTAAAAGCATTGCCAAGAAATGTTCAATGTTGTTCAAGCACAGTGAGGATTCTGGGGTTATAGACATTTAATCTGTTCAGAAACTCTAATATTACCATAATTTGATCAGAAATGAAATGTTTCTATTCAGAAAACGTAAAATTTGAGCACTAATGAGTTTTCAGTTGACCAATAAAAGCGTGGGTTTATTATTTTAAACCATTACTTCCCTGGCCTCAGCTAGCCTAGACAAAATGCTTCACATTGCTGTCATGTCACATTTTGTCTTCCTTTTTGTTGTTAGATTAAGACAGAACTGCACTTTACAGCACTAATGTAGACTAAATCTGCCATGACTTACTTAAATTTGGAATAAAACTGTTATCTCTAGAGAACAAGAATTTCTGTTTATGTTAAGAAACCTAGTTGATGTGTGAAAACCTCGTATTTCACATAGTATTAATGGCTGGATGAATTTCACCATATTCAATAAAGACACTGCAAAAGACCAACAGTCAGTGTAGTTATTTAGCAGAGATATTCCTTCATTAGCGAGCTGCTGATGTGATTTTCTCACAGTTTGGCGACTCGGTGCTTCATGTAATTGTCTTGCTTTGGGTAGTCGTTAGCTTTTCCTCACAAAAAAAGGGTAACATGTGCTGTAAGATTTAAATGGAGCTACTCAGCGGGGAATCAGGTTTATTTTCTACCCTTTACTTTAAACACCTGACATCTGTGCCCGTAGTTTTTGATGCATCTTCATGTGTTTTTATGAAATATGATGTGTCGTATACGTCCTGATTGATCTGGTGAGATGAAAACTTCTCTGGTTTCTCTACTGAGGAAATAATCTCTTTCGCTACTCATCAGATCGGGGGAACACATGGGCTAGACACACCCACCTTTTCAGGGGTTTATTCCGTCACCATGGGGATTTTGATTTATTGGTTGTGTAACATGGAAACTTGACAGTGTTGCAATATTGGAAAACCAAACATTAGTTCAGGACACGATTTTTCCACAAATAACATAAAATTAATAACTAAAAATTTCAACAGAGGCCTTGGCCACCTGTCATGATGTTGGGACCCAATTTGAGGGTTTACCTCATGCTGCTGCACAATTTTTTTATTTAGTTTTCGTTGATATTGATCATTGAGTAACTTTTTTATCCTGCTGGTGAACTTATCAAACAAATAATTTTCACATGTATAAACTGCATAAAGGAGGAGCGCTGAAGGTGGAGTGTTGGGATGATTTGCGGCCTCCTAAAGAGATAAACCCAGTTTCAAGGCATTAAATAGCAAAGTCAGTTTTTGTCACATCTGACATGTATTCAGCATTTTATAACAACAGAAGGTAACACAGATACCCGATTGTGGTATAAAATGCTACTCTGTACTTGGGAATTACATAACATCACCCGCTTAGTGACTCAATTATAGGTAGAAAATGACTGAAAATTAATGTTTTGTATTTTCTCATGTGGCATTTTTGGGTGATTTCAGACGATTCAAACATCTGAAATATTTGTCTTTCAGATGTTTGTCTCATAAATGAAATTATGAGGGCTACCCAGGTTAGACTCAGTAGAACAACAGACATTCATCCAACAATTGCTCAACACTGGAATAGAGCCTGTTGCTCTACGTATTAAAATGGATACTGTCAACTTTTATCCAATAAAATGAGGGCTAAAGTGTGAACTCAATCAGCATTATCGTTCACAGGAGTAATGTGTCATCACTAAGCACAGTGTGTTACTCGGTGCACCAAATCCATAAGTGTCTGAGATTAGCAGTCTATTGTTTAATATGTTGAAAGTGAAGTTGCGGAGTGCAGTTACACATAAGTGAAAGCAGAAGCGTGAGCCGCGAGGGGACTGCCACTTTAGAGTCAGCGTTATCATGTGTGGTGTCACTCAGCATAGTGCCAAAAGTGTTAGCATGCAGCACTTGAATGAATGATCTGCTCATGGCACGTCCTTGAAGGTAATTACCAATTTCCCACCTGTAAATAGTGTCAGAGTGTAAGCTCCAACTGCGAGGGCTCAGTTTCTCTGGAAAATGCTGCGTGGCATGGAAGTTTTCTTTGATATCTACCTTAGTATTAATTGAATGCTCTAATATGCAAGCAAGGAAGTCTTATTGCAGTGTGTAGATGTTTAAGGCATTTCTTGTATTTGCTTTCAGGATAAAGATTTACACATTTTGTCTCACTTAGGTTGACATATTCAGTGTTTTATAATTATGTGACAAAATCAACACAAATAATGGTATAACAGTGAGTAGGAAGAAAAATGATGCATGATGCATTTCTGTACCCCATTTTCAAGTCTTCTGCAACCGCTAACAGGCTTGTTTCCAGGATTATGCTGTTTTTAGCTCCATCCATCATGCCATCAACTCTGATCAGCTTCCCTGTCCCTGCTGCAAAGCAGGATACCTTCAGTATTGTGTTTCACAATAGGATGGTGTGTTTGCCACAGAGCTGTGAATCTCCGCAGCTCCTCCAGAGTTTCCCTGGGCCTCAAAGCTTCTTCTATTATCAGGACAGGCATGTCTTTAGATGTTTGCAGTTGTTCTATATTGTGTTTAAAGTGATGGATTGAACTGTACTCTGAAAATGTTCAAAGCTTGAGATGTTTTATCACCTAAATCTGATCTAAACATGTCCATAGCCTTTGTTTGGACCTTTCTGGTGAGTTCCTTGGTCTTCATGATGTACTCTAACAAGTTTTCTATTAAAGCACTGAAAAAGATAGAGGCAAAAAATTGAAAGCCAAAGAGTTATATTTTAGCCCCAACTGATAAATTATTGCTAGTGTCTCGTAGTCCTGAGTCGGGTCTTTGCAGGTTTTTCTGATTTTCATTTAGTTTTTAACATCTGACAGTTTTGACAGAAAGTTTACAAAAAAATCAGCCTTAGTTTGAAACAAAAACCCACTTTGAAAGACGTTTAGAAAGTCTTCAGAGGTGCTCATCAAGACCACATTTGAAGATCATACGAAAGTGTTTCTCATTGGAAACTAAAGGTCAAACAAGGGAGACATGGCTAACAACCTTTGCTCTGATTGTGATCATCCGTTATGACAGGAAATAATAATTGCAGTACAATTTTCCATCTTCATTCTAGCTTTATCCTGGTACGCTGCTAACTGTTTATTCCTTCAGTTTTGATTGACCTCTCCTCCTGAAACTTTTCTGCTCCTTTAAGTAACTTTTCTTTTTTTTTATTTCAAACACCACGTCATCGTCAGTTAAATGATGTGGAGACGAAGCCGTAAAGGCGGAGCAGCGGCTGTCGTCATGGGCGAGCTGTTCTGACCTATATACAGGCGAGTATACGTCTGTGTTGCAGAAAGCTTAAAGCGGCTTTGCGTTTAATGGAGAGGCTGTGATCCCTGAGGACACCGTGCATACATCTGAAGACATAAATGTGTCTTTGGAGACACTATTGCAAGAATTTCTGAAATCAGGGACGCAAGGGCTCTTATGCAAAATGATGAAAGCATCTCTGAGGGATGTGTATGAAGAGGTTGGATGCGTACAGGGTGAATGAAGAGAAGGACATCCCTTAAAGGGCAAACGTGAACACGAATGCAAATGAAATGCACAACGATGTACACAGAACGACTGGCTCATGCATGTTTTATTGACCCAGCTCGTTCTCCTTTTACACCTCCCTTCTTCTGTCATCCCTCCTTTTCTTCTCTCTACCTTCTGAAAGCCTATTTCCATGTCCTGTTCTCTCCTTTTAATCTTCCCCCAACCTTCTTTTTGTCTTCTCTTTTGTCAGTCTGTCCTTCCGCCATCTTTGTTCTCTGACCTGTTGGAGCAGAACAACATGAGACTTTGTTAATGTCTCACTCTTTCTTCCTTTAGTTGCCCCATTTGTCTTTGTTCCATCTTTTTTCTCCTCCTTTCATTGCTTCTCTGATTCTTTTTGTTGTTTCTCCTCCAGTTTCAGGTCTGGGCCTTTTTATCCTTTATCTTTTTTTCTTCCTAAGTTGCCTTTTTTTCTAAACTCATTTCTTGTTCATATATTTCTCACTTTTCATATGTTTTTCTTGATTTCCTTTCTTCTTTCCATATAATTCAATTTTCTCCCTTAGAGTCCGATCTCCTGATTCTCTTTTCTCCTCTTATCTCGTCATTTCCTACCTTTACTTCTCAATTACCTCCTTTTAGCTTTCATCTTTTTGTATTCATCAATGTTCTTACCTCCCTTCTCTGTTTTCTTCTTGTCTTGACTCTCTTATCGTTTCTCCCCAGTTTTCCTTCTACTTAGATGTCTTTTTCTTCTGTTTTATCTTGCTCTGTTTTGTGCATTTACATCAGTCAGCTGCAACATTAAAACCACCTGCCTAATAATGTGCCAAAACAGCTCTGGTCCTACATGAAATGAACACGGGACATCTGGGGTGGCCTGTGCTCCCTTGGAACTTGGAAAGAGGATCAGTTGGACCTCCATGGACTGTTCTTGTTACTTCAGATGCTCAATCAGATCTGGTTGAAAAGATTTTGGAGCATAATACATCTTTTGTTCTTTGTTGTGTGCATTTTACTGATGTTTAGCTCATTTTAATGTGTGTAGCCTAGACATGCACCAAGGTATTGGCTGGTGGCTGGAATCAGACTGTTTTCCACCTGATTGGCTTGGTTTGTTGCTACCAAATAGGTTGGTTTTTCAGATGTTCCTCAGCTGCTGCAATTGGTTCATAGAGCAGTTGCGTGGGTTATAATGCCTTGTTGAAGTCAGCGATCAGACTGAAGAATGAGCATTTGGAAGGCAAAAGATGTGAAAAGCAGATGGGCTACATCAGCAGCAGCTTACATTGGATGTCAGTGAGTCTCCATTTCAGCTGTTACATATAAATGGGTCAGAATTTGGAGCCATGAAAGTAAAGGCATGTCCTGCCTTGTGTGAGCGGAGGTGGCTTCATGGTGCAGGGAATATTTTCTTGCCAAATCTCTGATGGTTTCTCACACCTTTTTCAATGAGTCTGTAAGTCTTGTAAAAGACATGCAATTGTATCCATCTATATATTTATCTATCCATCTATATATGTATCTATCCATATATATATATTTATTTATTAACGGTGATCAATAATAGTTCTGTCAGAAAAATTCTGAATTGGCCACAGTGATGCATCTCTGCTGTAAGCTACATTTATTTGGAGTCTGTCTCCCTGTAAACAGGGTTCTGCAAGCCGGCAGCTCATCTTTTTCCTCTTGCTCACCTGTGCAATCTGCAAGAGCTCTGATTGGCTAAACCACTATTGCCAATAACCCTATAATTAGCTTGGGTTACATTGGACTCCCTTCATCTGAATGTGCATAAATAAAAAAAAAAAAAAGATTTCTGGGCCAAGTGGGATCCATTCATGATCTGGATAAGGCCCAGGACCCGCTGCCATGGACTGTGGACGTTTGCTGTAGATGGTTGTCGAGGTTTAATAGATTTGAATTACACTTTGCAGTTACCGAGCTGTGGTTGGAGGAAAAGGGAACCAACTGAACAGTGATTGGTTCCTCTGATAGAACATGCAAGGAAGGATTCCTTCATCTGCTCCTTCCTATAAACAGCCACAAAAATAATTGCTCAGGTTAGGGAGGGTTTTTTTTTCTTTTTAGTATTTCGTGGCAATATTAAATTTGCTTTCACACTATATAGAAAAATTAAAGTGGGTCTGAAACAACAATCTGATGGTATCTGGAGAGATGCTTCTTTGTGAAGAGTCTCACCTGTCAGTGATTTTAATATTTTGCTTGATCATAGTCCTCCTTCCTTCTCTCCCCCTTCATTCATCCTCTGCCCTTTCCTGACCTCCTCTCTACACATCCTCTGTTCCATCTCTTGTCACCTCTTGTTTTCTATATTTTTTTCTCCTCCTCCACCGTCCGCCCCTCTCTCCTGACCTCTCTTCCTGCTCTCTTCCTCCCCACTGACCTCCCTCCTCCTCGCCCCCTCCTTCTCTCCTAATTAGCACCTGAGCGAGCAGGCCTGGTTAATATTCGGCGGCGAGGTGCTGCGACGGCAGAAGGGCACCTCGTCGTCTTAACTGGGCTGCTGTTGCTATGGCGACGCCATGGAAATGAAGCAGCGTGTTCCCCCCCGACTCGATCCTAATTTTTTTGCCCGCCCTCAACACACACATACACACACGCAGGCACGCACACACTCCCCCTCTACCCTTCTCCTCCCTACACCCGCTCCTTCACTTTTTAATGAGTCACTGCATCTATTAAATTTTAGTAGAGGAGGATGGCATGGGAATCACATGGGCAGAGCGGCATGCTCCCGTACAACAAATTTAAAATTTATAAGTGAAGTGAAGTTTTTTGTTTCTTTCTTTTTTTCCCAATAAACAGAAAAACTGTAATCATGTTAAAAATTTTCAGCCTTTGTTAGGTGTGGTTACTTTTTTGGTTCTCTGCCAAATATTAGAGATTGGTTGTTTTGTCCAAGGACAGTCTTGGTTATATATTTTTTTGTGTGCCATAGCTGGGTGAAGTGTGTGTGTGTGTGTGTGTGTGTGTGTGTGTGTGTGTGTGTGTGTGTGTGTGTGTGTGTGTGTGTGTGTGTGTGTACTGGGATTTTTTGGAGTGTTTTGGGGAGAAGATCGTGGCCTTGGCCTTGATAAAGTTCTTTAAAACTGCTAATTGTATTTTATTCATATTCATGGTTGTGGAGCACTTTCCGTTTCTGTGAAGTACAGCCATGCACAGCCAATAGATATGTGTGTGTGCATTGCATTTATCCAGCATGACATCTCAAGGTCACAGCGGTTCAATCTGTGTGAATTACCAGCCTTCACTGTTACTGTAGTTTCTCAGCAAAATTTATAATGTGTTGTGTCAATATAGGTGCTTTTTTGCGAAAAAGATTTAAGTGAAACGGAACTTTTCCAAACGTCACTTCAGAAAATGCCGACAGATTTATCTTTAGCGTTGTCTCCTGCTACATATACCTGCTACCAGGTATATAAATTGGTTCTTCTATTGCAGTTTTGTTGTCAGATTTTCTTCAGAATTTTTAAAAATGAGGTGATGCCACCTATATGTTTTTTGTGCTACAGTGACCTCTGCCTATTTCAGTATTCACAGATTTACCTATTTGTTTATTTATCTGTGGAACATGAACAATCGATATATTTCCAGATTGTTTTGTTGAGGATATCGACAATATTAAGAATAAATAACAGCTTGGAAAACTGAAATACATAGGCACAGTACTGCTTTGCTATAGCAGGACTGTCATTGGTTTTCCTGGTTGCTGATTAGCTATGCTCCAAAGAATGGAAAAAGGGACGACTGTCCATGTTATCTTCAGCTGTAGTTCCTTTCCATCATGCATATTAATGCATATTTGGTGTTTTAACTGTGAGGATAGGTAGCTCTACGCATATTTAGAGGAGTCCTCAAGTATTTGCTGATTTCAGCTGCCTGTGGTCCCTATTCCACTGTAATTAATCAGAAATTTTCATAACATGCCTGTGAACAGCCATGCACTACATGCAATCTGGTCTTCATGAAAGAAATTGATGACTATAAGACAGTCTTAAAAAATCCTGTTTGCAGTTTGCCTCAAGCCATATTGGGGAGGCATCAGAGACCTAGAAGGTATTTTGATCAGATGGAAGCAAAATATAAGTTTGCTTACATTCGAAATTATGAAAACACTACCGCCACTGTAAAATACAGTGCTGACTGCATCATGGTTTTCTCCAGCAGGAACAACAAATTTGGTTAGTTGGTAGGAATATTTATGGACCTAAATACTAGACATGGGGTAAAAAAAGAAACGGTAGGCACATGCAAAAAAAATTTGACTGGGATACAGGATCATCTGTCAGTTGTGCAACAACCAGAAACTGAGCTAAAATGGATTGGTTTAGATAAAAGTATATCTATGTGCTAGAGTGGCCCATTCAAAGGCCAGGGCTATCTCCTATTGCGAATTTGTCACAAGACTTAGAATTAAATATTCCCAGACACTCTCTATTCATTCTGACTGAGCTTGAACTTGAGCTGAAGATGAATTGGCAGAAATTGCCATCTCTTGTGTTCACGCTGGTAGTGGCGACATAGTCCGACATAATTGTTGTGAAAAGTGGCACTCAGCCACAAATGGTTGAATTCAAATGCACACCAAACATTTTAAAAACATTTCTACAAAATTTCCGAAAGACCAAAAACCTCTTGTTGGACTATTACATAAAATACTTTGAGGTTTGAGGCTGTAAGATGACAAAATATTTTAAAAAAATATATAAATAAATCAAGGGGTATAAATAACTGAAAAGGCAAAGTATTGTCTGTGTATATTTTATTTTGTTTTTTAAAGGAAGTCTTACATTTTAAGGGTCGTGGAGAGGAGAATGAAAAGGACAGGATGATGACAAATAACTTAACATTTGTGGTGCCTGAAATGACCCAGTGTAATAAAACCCAAGCTGATTCTATCATGTCCTCTTTTTGGCCCTACTGACTAATTTTATAAATGAATGGAGATGGTGGCCGATATCACTCAGGTCCGTCCAGTGGTCTCAGTGGTAACTTCACAGTAAACCTACCACTTTAGAAACTGGAGTTCCCATTGGCACACCCTCTTCTGTCTGGTCCTTTGCAGTTTGCCCCACACAGCTCCTACCAACTTGTACTGAAAAGCTCCGTGTAAGAGCAACGTGAGCTGAAGGATTAAAGATTTGCAGTCACGACTGATGGAGGGAAAAGTGGGCAAATTACGTGAAATTTGTGTTGGAGGAATGAAAAGATTGATGCCATTCACATTCAGCTCCGCAGGCTCGACCTTGAACAATACAAGAGTTTGACAAACTCGGCACATGTCGTCAACGCCAAGCTGAGTACAGCTCTCCAATTAACCAGCCAGTCACCAAGAAACCTAAAGCTCTTCAAGGCTTTCTGCTCAAAGGACTCATTTTTACCCTTTTTGCTTTATCAAATTGCCTCCAAAGTTTTGTCAGTCATTAAGGGGAGTTTCACTTCATTACTGTTTGATACTTGCATGTCATCAAATGCTTAAAGGGCTATTTTGGCTTGGCCTTTGCTTCCCAACGTGTGGTGCTGCCACCCAATCAGCCACCTTCTGCGGAGGAATGTAATAGGGGGGGCATGTTTTAATATTTTTTTTTCCAATATGCATTGCAGGTCTACCTGTTGCAGCAGCTATTTGCCAAATTATATTTAGCATTTGTTTAAAAAAACATTTAGTTTCTACTTTGGGCAAAGATGACTAAAGGTCATGCTATGCCTGATTCTGATCCAACAGCTGTGCCCCAGTTGCGGTACTTCCCTTTTATTTCCATTTATAGTGGTTTCTCAAAAGTGTCTACACCTGTGTTAAAATGTCAGCGGCATAAAAATTAGACTATGATGAATTCTTTTAAATTATTTTCCACTCTAAATGTGACTCGGAGGAGAAAAGATTAAAACTATAAAGCTGG
Organism: Micropoecilia bifurca; assembly: GCA_903067075.1. Classification (NCBI taxonomy): domain Eukaryota; kingdom Metazoa; phylum Chordata; class Actinopteri; order Cyprinodontiformes; family Poeciliidae; genus Micropoecilia; species Micropoecilia bifurca. The sequence goes on from CAEGAF010001434.1 coordinate 19,819, forward strand.
GATAAGCAGTGGCAGAAGTTGCAGCAGTTCTAGTAAATCTGGTTAATGTTCAGTAAAGTTCAGCTGCCCGGGTCCTGATTTTTGTTTATTTGCATCATTTAACTACACCTATAGCTAGAAAGAGGTTACAAAAGATTTTTTAAAAATCTCATTATACAACGGTGTCCATCAGGAGAAGGATATTAAAATGTCTAATTAAAACATTTATGCACCAAAAACCAAGTACTGTCAGATGGCACATAAATGTTTTTATTTAAAAAAATTGAGGAAAAAATGACTAAGCTATTAACCTAAATAATCTAGAAGAGCTGGACCAGGTCAGGATGCCTGCCAAAAATCGGACTGAAACACTAACAGGACTGCAGCTATTGTCAGGCTCTGTTGATGTCTACAAGTGATTAATTTTCTGTATTTTCTTTATGCGAGGACAAAACCAGAACGATCGCAAGCTTTTTTTTCTTTTCTTTTTTTTTTTTCCAAATAAAAGATCAAGGCCGGGTTTGAATCTCCCAACACGTAGTTGGAGACTGTTATGGTCTGACCAAACCAAGTTATAATTGGTACAAAAACAGTACTGAGTATTTCCCAAAGGAGTACCATACTCCTGCCGTAGCCTCACAATATGGGTTTAGTTTTTTTCAGATGTAACCTGGGTTTTTGTCAAGGTAGATGAAATTACAAATTGTTCTACATACCAATCAGTTTTGATTTCATATCAGGAAGTGTTTCGTGGAACGCATGAATCGAATGGCGTTTTCCATTTTTGGCCAGAAAAAATGCACTGACCTGAAGATGAGATGTTCCTCACAGTCTGAGATGTTTTGTTTGATTGTACAGAATATTTGTCACATTAAATATTGCAATATTGCGATATGAAATAATTTTAAATATTGCAATATGTTTAAAATTGATAATAATGATCTCATGTGTTGCATCAAAAATCATTTAAAAGAGTTATATACCCTTTTGCAGTCCACTTTACATACCGGTGGCAAGACTAATGCAGAAATGTATCTTTACAGTAGAAGTGGCATTTTATTCTTTGTTAAATCTGAGTCAGTTATTTTGTTCCCGGTAACAGAGATTAAGAAATTGTGTATGCAGTGACTAAAGTTTTTAAGCTTTATTAGATATAGATATTGCATCCAACTATTCATTTCTTGCTTCCACTTATCTTAGATAAGTGCAGGGATAACAGATCCAGAATTACATCCCCTGGCCAAAAGAATCAGCAAAGCTTTACTGGCCAAGATTGTATGCATAAACAAGGAATTTGACTTTGGCTTTCAATCGCTCACTGCGTACCGATATAAAATATAAACTTATAACCTTTAGAGAAAGTAGAATAAGGTTAGCATAACAATCTGTGCATATATTTGCAGTCATTTTTTATAAGGAATAAAAGAAAGCTTGTCATGGTAGTGGAAATGATTCTGTTTCATAGTTGTGCAGCTGAGTGCTCAGGTTTTAAGGCATTCACTGTGTTCATCAGAGAGACAGCCTGAGGAAGAAACTCTCTGTGGTTACTGGTTTTTGCAAATCAAGCTCTGCCTTGCTGATCTAAAGGTGAGAGTTTTAACGGCTCGTGTTCAGGATGTATGGGTTCTGGAGGAATCCTGCCTGGTAATACACTACCAGGCAGGATTCCTCCATGAGAATCTTGCCTGGTAAAACCTTTAAAGGGAGGCGCCAGGATCCATTCTTATCAGATCTAAACTATTTGTTCATTACACATCCACTATATTGTGATGATGTATTTATATGACTCCAATAAATCAGATATATTGGCAAATGGTTGCTTGGAGTCATTCTGGTTTAATGAGGGGTCGTAATCTCTCATATTTCATAAAGGTTGACTAGACTAAAGAGGAATTAGAGGCAAAATAAATAGAAAGAGAATGAATGAAAGAGTTTTCTGAAAATAACATTCAATTAAATGACATGTAAGTAATAATTTTAATACTAACAAGAGAAATAAACAAATATGCAAAATATAAGTCGGTAGGGACAGAATGGCGAGGTACAACCTGAGGCACAAACTTTCAAAAGGACAAATTGGTCGTGAACAAACCAAACAAGCGGCGCAATTTAAATTTGGATTCGTATTTCAGGAAAAACCAAGACTGCCTAAAATCTTTAAGATGTTTCTTTTCTTTACCATTTAAGACTGTCCCATGTCCCTTTCAAGATTGGTTTTACATCATATGAACCATTTGTTTTCTGAAATAATGCATTCCTCGAAAAGTAGCTGGGTCTAGCAGACAAATGTGCATTTTGACTTCTTTCAGATTAATGGTCTCGGTACGCTATTATGTAATTTAATTTTGCTACAGCCAGATGTATTTAGAGTGGTGGTTTATCTTTCAGGCTCGAGTACCATATTCTGTCTGTAACTTTAACTGGGCCATAATTCCTTCTTCGGTCTATTGTTACCAGTGAAAACTCAGGTCTTCTTTCTCTTGTGTGAAGCTAAGATAACCTGAAGTAAAACCCAACCATGACGTACTTTCCGTACATTTCTCAGAACTCTTATGTAACACTAGTGAGATTTGGATCTCTATAGGCTTAAGAGCAAGCTGCTGGAAATAGCCTGCCACTCTCAGAAGAGCTGGGTCATACTGCTAGCTGTGTTAATGATGCATTAGCACCACGAGGTGCCCGCACAAAGGCATCCTTTGATCAATCATTTAGTATCCACACAGACTTATATTGAAATACTGACACATACACACACACACGATGCTTGTAGGGGTGTTTCGTGCATTATGACTGTACGCCTGAGGAGGAAGGTCACGGGGACTCTGAAACCAGGACACACTCTGTTTCTGAGCACACCACTTTGAAACTAACACTCTTAAATATTACTATTTATCTTATTCACTCTTGGTTTATCCAGCAGTTTCATATAGCTTTTTCATTCTGTATATTATGGTTCCATTATCCAGTCACTGGAATGATATAATTCCTCACTTTATGGTTTTTCTCCAGATCTCAAAAGCGAAAGTTGATAGTTTTGCTACAAAAAAAGTTAGATGACAGGTTTATGTTTTAGCCACTTTGATTTCCTCCAGAAAAACACTCTTTTGACCTCCTTCACCAGTTCATTTCTCCATTCATGATTACTACTGCAGATAGCAAAACATTATCTCTAGAATATTAACAAATGACCACTAAAATAAATTTATCTTTCTGGAAAAGTGCTTAGAGGACATTTAAAAATTGAAAATAGACATTTAAAGATCTGATATATAACCTCAAACAGTCACTGGGTGCCAGAGAAGTAGATCCTCACTCGAAGCTCTTTTTGGCAGCTTTTTCACTCGGGGGCTTCAAGATTTGGCAGTGATACAAATGTTGTGTTTGTCCAGAAGTTTTCACCCCACTATGCTGCCAAGGTTGACCAAGCCCCTCAAAGGTGCAAACGAGTAATCCTCGTGTTTTCCTTCTAAATGTCTCAGCAAACCATCTTTTTGATTGTTTTTTCAGGAGCAATATTGTTACTAGGATGTCCCTATTCTGTGAAACTAATCAGATGCAGAGAGATGATGACCATATTTCTATTTTAAGTAAGCATTAGAACTATAACAATTAATTTATTTACACTTTTCTGTTTGCTTTTAATGATACTTGTATATGGAAAATAATTTTGTTCAAAAGCAATCATTATTTTCATTCAGAAAGACTTATTGTTGAATGCCAGGACATTGGTGAGCAATATGGCAAGCCCTATGGCAATATAAAAGTAAATAATGTGGCAAGCTATTTTTTTGTATATGTTTTACAGTCATAATTTTTCACCTACTGGTTTGAGGTTTTCCATAAAGTTTTAATAACTAGTTTAATAACTCCCAGGGATTAAATAAATCCAACTAAGTTCCTAACAAGAGCCATCTAGTGTTCTCAGAAAAACCAAAGCGATTCAGTCCCTCCTAGGAGGCTTTTCATCAGAGTACCAGTTTCTTTAGTAAAGAAAAATGAAAGAGTACTCTCTCAGAAATTCATAAGATGGCAGTCAGTGGTATCAAAAGAGCCTCGAAGAAAAGTCAAGGAGCTGAAGCGAAAACAGGTTGAGTTTGATTTGTGTGTAAAAGTGGAGGGAAACTCTGCCGAAGTGTTGTATTTGAACTCTCTTTACATTTTCATGTATGGTTAAGCCGTGGATTGTCTTCTGTCATCTTAACAAATTCCACACGCCCCCGAGCGAACAGCTTCAGCTGGCTGCCAGAAATACCACTTTTGGAAACTGGCTGAATTGGGCTGAATTCGTCTTTGTTCAGTGTGAATCACAAGATACCAATCTGTTGTGGTCTAGAGCTACTGGTGGTCATAAAAAGTTTATGGACTTTTATTTTTTGGTAATGCTTCTTTGACAAAATGTAGACTGTGTCCCTGGCTGGGAGCTGATATACCCTCCAGTTTGCCCTTGTTCCACTAAAACATCTTTAATCACTCCTATTAGCACACTTGGCTCCTTCCAATCTACCTTTTATCCTCCTAATTTGTCATTTCATTTCCCAAGACATCTCCTCATTACCTTCTTTTTTTATCTCCATGTTCTTTTATGGCTTCCCTGACACCCTCTTGTGTCCTATTGTTGTTGTTTTCTACCTTCCCTGCAGTTGGATAAATGAATGGATCCAGTTTCTGGTTAGACTAATAGTTTCCTTTGCCCTTGATGGGGATAAAATCTGATCTTTTTTTGTCTGTAAACTTGCAGTGAACCTTGTTTTACCATGCAGAGCCACTCAGGTTACTTTGGTATCACTTTCAGTGGAGGTTGGGGTCTAAAATTTTGTCTCGATTTGGTTTTCTTCATCTTTTAAAAAGGAGGATCCTGAGAACCTTTTTAACTCGGATTTTAATTTTAAATCTTGCATCCATTTAAAATGTAAACTCGCCTCCAACATCTTTGAATAAAGGAATTTAAGAGGTTGATTTCCTTCCCTCTCAAAAGAACCATTTGTTGCTTCTTGCACAATTGCAAATCATTGTTTACACTGCTGCAGTTTTATTATTTCCTCTATAATTAGAGTGGTGCCACGCTCCAAGTAATCCCCTGCACACAAATACTGTACAAGTAATTACAAGGATGCATGGAGCCGAGCTGAGCCCAACAAAATGGGACGCAGCCAAGCGGCATATGACTCCCCTCGTCAGAAGTTGGCCCGGAGTCCTCAAGGCCGATCCAGTGATGCAGCAAAACATGACACTGTTGTGTTTTTCTTTTTTCTCTCTCTTTTCTTCTCTTTTTTTCTGGAGCTGGCAGCCGCAGCACTTTTCCTCAGGAAGTGAGGCTGCTGTCGCTGCTCAAATAAAATGCTCCAGCCTGCAGCTCCATCTGCTTCTTCAGTTTTTACTTTCCCCCCTGTCCGATCTATTTCCCTCCCTTGCTCATCTCTATTTCTGTCTTTTTTCCCTCTAAGTCTCTTTTTCTGATCTCTAATTTCTGTCTTTCCTCCTACACCTTCTTGTCCTGTCTCAATGACCCCTTTGCTGTTGATCCACAGTTCTTTCTATTCCCTTTCTCTGTTTCTGCACTCATCTCCTTCCACCTACTTTCTATACATATGTTCTCTGGTTATTTCCCCTGCTGTTTTATCTCTTTTCCCATCTGCCTTCACCGTCTTCTCCCACTTTACTTATGCCAGCATCTGGATCCCTGGCAAAGGATTTAAACCAAAAAGATATTCAGGGAACTACAATACATGAATGAATTTTTGGTCACTTTAGGGTGTGCTATTGATTGTTTACTGTGTAAAATGTAAGTCGTATTTTTTTATATGCAGTCTGGAAGCTTGAAGCTTTATAACCTCAAACTTCTGGTAGGAATACACCAATCAGGAGTTTTCTGGCTTGTACTGATTTCTGACTGTTTTTGAAGTCTGATCTGTGGATTTAGAGTGTATTTTTAAGACCATAACACCCTCAGAATGGGTTCTCAGTTTGGCAAATAAGTGGCCAAAACAGAAATAAATGCTTGATGGAAGTAGATATGTATGGAACAGAAAAATGAAATTACAAGAATACTTAATTTTATGCATCTAACCTTTATTTTCACTTTTTCTAATCTCAAAACAAAGGAAATCAAATCAATTCCTATTGGTTGATGCTTTTTGCAGACATGTTTTTGGTTTTCATACATTGATAAGTATTAAATATTGATTTTCAGTATTATAAATTAGCATTAACAACCAATTGAGAAAAAAAACTGGCAGAATTTAATCACTGGTAAATGAGTTGATGAATAATCACATTTTGAATATGTAACTTTTACAAAGTAAGAAAATGTGTCTGTCTAGTTTTTTAATGCAAAACATATTCTAATATTTTTTTTTGTTTGTTTTCCTCATTAAATTGAAAAGATCTCTTACAATCAACAAGTTTCTTTATTAATTTGGTCCAATGTAGGAGTTCATATTGCAGCACCCTCTGCACCTTTTGGATGCCCTCCTGGTAAAAAATAAAAAAGAAAAAGTACTAAAAGTCAAAAAGCAGTAGCATAACCTCAAATCGAAAGAGTTGGAAAAATCCAACTTTTAATTTGAGTTAATTTGTTGAAAGATTGTTTTATTTGTTTAAAAAATGAGTTGTTTTATAAAGTCATCTGTGCCACAATTAGTGACTCTGCTGATGGTTTTAATTTAACAAAACTGTAATTGCAGATTCTTTTATTTATAACTTACTTTTTTAATGTTTTTTAAAATGTCTGGGAATATTTAATTGGAATTCATTGACTTCCAGTTTCCATGGAGTTTAAATACGATGGGACACAAAAGCAAATGTTCTGAGCCAATCTTCAAAATTAAAAGGACAGGATAATATTCCATTCAAGCGAAGCAGATGTAAGTTGATTTTCATAAATCAACTTTGCCTCAGACTAGTAACTTGTAAAAAAGACGACTGATTTAATAGTAATTTTTTTTTTACTTTTGCTTAAATTTATCGCCACTCTGTCAAAAACTGCCATGACAACACCCTTTGAATTAATAACTCTAAAGCACAGATAACGTAATGCCAAATTGGCAAATTCTGTGAGTGATGAAAATAATAGTAATATAAAGTAGAAAAGGTTTGTGTTCAAAATCAGTCTTTTGAAATAATGGCAGTAATCATCAGACAATGCCAAGAATATGAAGAACCAATATGTTTAAGATTTTTTTTACAATTATTTTCTCTCTGTCCACTGATAATTTACACAGTAAACAATATGTTTGTTTACTGTGAGTGAATGCAACGCTTCGAGGAAAAGACATTCAGAACTCATGTACAGTACCTCAGAAAGCAGAGTCTGTTTTGTACCACGGTTCTATCAACTTATCGTTTCTTCAGTCAGCACCACTTGTTCTCTTACTTTAGCTGTTTAGGAAAATCTCATTAGTTGCAGCAGGAAATAAGCAGCAATGTAAATGCATGAGATTTATAACAACATAGGATTAGTTCAGTCTCATTGCACAGTGCACTGTTTAAACTAGGCTCTGGATAGTCAGCTATAAACTAAGTGATGAGAAGCTGATCAAGACTGCGAGGGCATGAAATATGTCCAGCATTTGTTGACACATGGGACAAATAACAGCTTGCCCAACACTAATTAGGTACTGAAATACCATTTTTTTCCTGGCAAGGAAGTTTATCTTGCTTATTAGGCCACATTTTAAAACTTTCTACATCCTTTTTAGTACTTTTTGAAATTTTCATATGTTTCTATTTCTACCTTTTGTATTTCGGATTTTCTTCCCCACTTCTTTTTAAATGTCTTTTGAAAAAGTCTTTTTCCTCTTTGCCTTTTTTCTGTTTATCTTCTTCCTCTTCTGACTCATCTTCTCCTCCATTCTCTTTAGGTATTCTCTCTCTCCATGTGCCAGGCCATGGCCTAGTTAAAACTGCATTCTTTTATTAACTTTCCTCCTTCCTTTCACCTTATCTCTCCCTCATATTCTCTGTTTTATTACTCTCCTCCCTTTTAATCCCATAGTTTTCAGGTATTTTCCATTTATCTTATTTTTACCGTCCCCCCCCCCACCCCCGTACACACACACACACACACACACACACACAAACACGCACACAATCTTCCCATATTTATACATACCTGCTGTCCCACTTCCCTCCTTTTTCCCTTCCCCATCTGTTTTTATCTCACTGTCTCTGTGCCATTGTGTGGATGATAGCTGTCAGGAGATCTCATCACTGAGTCTCTCTTATTACATGATTACAGGGTAATTATCCTGTGAAGTTGTCTTTGCCCGAATCTATGAAAGACGACTAATGTCTTTTTAATGGGGTTTGGAGTTTGGAGACTTTATTTTTTTGCGTCTTTTGTAGTTTCTGTGGAGTCTTCAAATTTATTGCATTTACAAGCAATTGGCCTGGAACACTGTGTCCTGATTAAGTGGCAGCCATATTACTGGTAATACTTTAAGAATGGCATCTCTCTCTCCCTCTCTCTGTCTTTGTCCCTTTCTCTCTTTTCCTGTCGTAAGTTGGGCTCCTCTCGTTTCTCAACTCCAGGCCTCCTGGCTTTGTCACAAGGTGTTTTTAATTTGCCAGCATCTGATTAAGACTGACGTAACAAGGCTCCTGCAATGTTTGGACATGCACCGGCACAGAAACCTGGCTTGGATTTTAAAGGAAATGGAGGCTGATGTAACTTGTCAGCACTAAGTTGTTGTGTTTTAACCCATTGCTGTCCCTCAATTTACAAATTATACAGATCCACTCTTGACTATTTTTCCTTGCAAACGTGAAATATGTGAATACTTAGGACCGTTCTAGAAACAGTTAAAACTGTCTATACATTCACATGTATTAATACAATGAACACACAACATTCACATTACTTTAACAACATGAAAGTTGTGCAAATCGGATTTTTGGAAGGTGAAAAGATTGGAATTGTGCCATTCAGACTGCTAGGAAAAAGTTTGCTATGGATTTCATATGGGCAAAACAATGAGATTTGGGTCGCATTTGCCTGTTACGTAAGCCTTTGAGAACTCTACTGAAACAGTATCGTGACGAACAAGAAACAGCATTTCAGGAAATCATTTTCCATTTTTAGTTTGCCACAAAGCAAAAATTTTGAAAAATGTCTTTTACTCAGATGAGACCAAAATTATCTAATTGTCCTACTTTCAAAATGTACGTTGTGCTTAACACACCATCAACTTGGTTGGCAAAAATATGGATGGTAAAATACTTTTGTTGAAGGTTCAACTTCCATCAGGACAATTTTAAGCATGAGAGAGCTACCATGTACAATGTCACACTAAAGGTTCAGCCCTAAATTTTACTCCTGAATCTGTGGGGATGCTTGAAAATTGATGCTCACAGATGCCAGAGTAGATTTTGCATCTGCATATTCAGCAAAAGGTGGTTCAGCAAGTTATTCTTTGACGGGGGAAGATTGTATCTGTTATATCTTTACTTTATTTTATATTTTTCCTACAATTAGGAACTACTTTGGTCAATTACAAGAAATTTCAATAGAACACTTTTTGAGTTTGTAATCGTAACATTTCAAAATGCAGATCATCTCGCCTTTTAATGCAGATATTTTCTTACATCTTAGCATGCTTTTGTGATTCTACAATAAATATTTAATGACTCAGATAATTAACAGCTATTTTTCCCTCTTGTTGCTTGTGTCTCTGCAGCTTGACCCCCGCTGCTGTCTGTGATGCCCTCCCATGACGCCCAGGCTGGGAGCTGACACTGACGGTGAGCGGGAGACGCCACTGCACAGCCGGTCCTGGGCCCGTTCCATCAGCTGGTTTTCACCCTCGCTCTTGCACGCTGGAGACTACTCCTTCACCCACCGACTGGTATCCACGATCATCAGCTACTATCCACTTCAGTAAAGTTCGCTTAAAAAGACCCAACAGCCAACCCGCTAAGCTTGGTCACCAGCACTATCAGCCAAAATCCACAGTCTCTTAAAAAACAATCAGCAGCACCAGCACAGCTATTATCACCAACACCAGCAGCAACAGCCATCATGTCCAGCCGTAGAAAGTCCTCCACACCTTGCATGGTCCGGGTCATAAGCGACCTGCCTGATGAGCTAGAAGATCCAGAAGACGTGATGGATATGGAAAAACTGTCTGCCAACGCCATGACTGCAAACGGACAGTCAGATCTATCAGAAACCAATGCAAAGCAGGATACACAGCAGGAGAATGCAGACAACACTGACAAGGGGACATTTTTAAAGCAAGTGGAAACACAAAATCTTGAGCCATTAGTACAAGAGCTGGAGTCTGATAAAGGAGATCAAACTCACATTATGGAAAATGTAGACATAAGTGAACTGAAAGACAAAGAAACTGAATCTGAACAGGTGTCAGAGAAAAAGCAGCCTAGAGGGTACAAATGCAAATACTGTCCGTTTTTGACGCAGAATCTGAGTGACTTTAAGGAACATGTAGACTCCAGTCACCCTAACGTCATTCTGAATCCACTGTATCTCTGTGCCGTGTGCAACTTCAACACCAAAAAGTTTGACTCACTCACGGAGCATAATGAAAGCCAGCACCCAGGTGAGACAAACTTCAAGTTTAAAAGGATACAAAGGAACAATCAGACTATCTTAGAACAGACAATCGAAGGCAAAGACAATTCAGCTGAATGCAAAATGACAGACGAACAAGGTGAAGGCAACAGTAATTCCATGTTTCCACCTTGTATATCTACAACAGTAAAAACACCCTGTAACATGCAATCCCTCTTTGGAGGAGCAGACCTTCAAAGCCAACTGGATGGTTTGATCCAGAAGGATCAGATCACAGCATTAAACATCAATGGAACAGTTATCATACCTGAACCCACCATGCTTCAAGGGCTCTCTCATGTCACCCCAATGCTTAAGCGCCCACCCAACTTTAACTCTGTACCAAAAATAGCTGTTCCTTTGAACACCACCAAATACAACCCTTCCTTAGACGACAATTTGACATTGATCTCATCCTTTAACAAGTTTCCTTACCCAACTCATGCCGAGCTGTCATGGCTCACGGCTGCCTCCAAGCATCCGGAGGAGCAGATCAAAGTCTGGTTCACCACCCAGCGGCTGAAGCAAGGGATCACCTGGTCCCCAGAAGAGGTGGAGGAAGCCAGAAAGAAAATGTTCAATGGTTCTATTCCTCCTGCCCATCACACATTTGCTAGCCCTATATCTCATCCCCCTGCTAAATTGTCCAAGCAGCCTATTGTTCACACAACTGTCGAGCACCCAGGTCATGTGCGGACAACTGTGTCCAGTGAATTAAGTATTGTCTCATCCACAAATTCTTTTGCAGGGGTGACGATGGGTTCCAGCCACAATCTTAAACGATCCCTGACCACACATCTAGCGTCACAGATTGGTCCCGAGGCAAAGCGACCTATTATGGCGGTGGCCCCTCATTCTGGTGACCCTAAAGATAAGCTCCTTATGGCTCCTCCGCCACCACCTCCACCCCAGAAAGACCGACTACCAATGGCTCCACCACCAGTTCCTATGGAAATGAAAAGACCTGGAGCAGCTCCGCTAGTCAATGCAGAAATGAAGAGGCCATCTTTTCCTGTGCCTTCAATGCTGCCACCATCTTCATCATCATCACTATTGTCGTCCTCCAAAGGGAAGTTTCTCTCTGCAACTGGAAATTCCAAGACAAAGCCACTGGTCTCTTTGCCCTCCATGGTGTTTCCAGAGTCCTTAACAAGGCCTATGATAGCTCCTCCGCCTATATATGCCCCACCGTTTAAAAACTCTTTGCTAATCCCCCGAACTACAACCATTAGTCCCAAAGAAAAGCATGCTAATACTCACCCTTTGCCTGATTTGAATCTGCCAAACTCTCCTCCGTCGATAAACTCTCACATAAGGCGGCCAACCATCATCCAGTCTGTTCGCACTCCAGTTAAAATCCCTTCGCAAATTCAGGGGTTCCCTCTGGAGGGCAAGAAACTAAAGGAGCATCACAGTTTAGAGATTAATTCTGGCTACCCCAGAGGAGATAAGATTGTCAGTCCTCTGACAGAGGCTAATGGGACATCCCGTTTGGATGGTAAAATGTTCACAGATCAGACGTTCCCTACCCACAATAACGGAATCATACATTTGGACGGTGGTGATGCTTCGACACCACAAAAACAAGATTTTAATCCAAAGTCCTCGGTGATGACTCAGTTCCCTTTGCTGGAAAGGATGAAAGGAAAAACAGCAAAGCAACTGAAGGTCTTGGAGGAGAATTTCCTGCGGAACAGCTTTCCCACGCATAGCGATGTGGACAATCTTGCAACCACGACCCGCCTGTCTCATCAGGAAATTGACAGCTGGTTTGTGGAGCGCCGTGCACTACGAGACAACCTGGAACAAGCCCTTCTCAACTCCATGGGCACCAAGAAATTGAGTGGTACTCCTGGCATAGGGGAGAAACAGTTACATCCACAACAGCATCAAACTCTACAGCTGAACGGAGTCCACAAAACAAACACTAATGTGGTCAATCTTAAGAGCCCTCCTTTACCTTCACATGCCCTCTCCATTGCTTCTTCCATCCCTAACTTAAATACCTGCTCAGTGCCTCCAGACAGCCGATCACTGGCACTCCTCAAGGACGATTTTGCTCAAACACGGTGGCCTTCCCCTGAGGAGTTACACCAGCTGGAAGGTCGGAAAGGACTTGCTCGTGCCGAGCTCGCTCGTTGGTTCACTGACACTCGGCTGCAGAGCATGGAACTGGCAGAACTCTTTCACAACAATGGAATAAATGGAGGGCAGGGGCAGTCTGTGTGTTCCCCTGAGAAAACTTCATCCAGCATCATCCAGCGTTGTCAAGAAGGAGCCGTAGCAAACAACAACAAAGTGCTGGAGCTGGAGCTTGGATGGCTGTTGGACCAGCGTTCCAACAGTCTCAACAATCAGCAGCACACTGAGCTCCAAGACCAGTTTGCTGGCAGGTACTTTAATCTTGGTTAATCATTGGTATTTTTGCTCTAGCATTTAGAAATGTAGGTTTCAAAATTATTTGATTAAAAAAACTATGAAAAAACTTATAAATTCTTGCAATTATGTCTTCAAGCCTTGAATATTCTATACTCCTGAATATATCTGTTTGAAAGAAAATTTTCAGAAACGCCTAAACCTCTTTTTGACAGAATTATTAGTGTTGACTTTTTTTTGTACTTTTAACAAACCAGCTAGATACAGACCAAAAGCTAAATGTAGAGAAAACAAAACAAACATTGGCCATTGCTGTAGTCTTGTAATCATTCAATGCACTACCCAAATGGAGATGTTTAAAGTGCAACTATCTCCTATCTTTATGTTTCTATGAGAATCTTGAAATTTTTGTGTAAATTTCTTTAGTTCTGCAATATTTTGCCTACGTCTGTCTCAGTGTTGGTCTCCTTCGGTTGAGCTGTTTTGAAGCAGTTTAACTTTTCCGTTGATTGTCAAGGTGTAAAAAAAACTTTTATCAACAATACCAGAAACTAAATTTTATAACAAAACAAATTGTGTTGCTTCTATAAAGCAATTTATTTTTTTAAAAACTGATGTGAAAGTGTTGGTAAAGTCTTAACGCAAATGTGATCTGTTAAGTCACAGCTACAGTGAAGGTTCAACCTGCTACTTGGTACATCAAGAGCACCTGATCACCTGAACTCAGTGGTCTTTTATTTTATGGGCAGTGGCTTTTAATACAAGAAAAATTGCTTTGTAAATATCAGCATTAGTGGCAACAGAACATTATTAAAAGCTCTGCTAAACCAATATTCCTTGAATTTGCCTTAAAAACTTTGAACCCTCCCAGCTGCCCTCAGGTCCTGAGGAAGGTCGTTTTACAATGGAAGTCAAGAGTAATTAAAAGAAGCTTCATCGTAGCTTTCAGGATTAATACAATACCTGAATCTGCAGACCTCTGTTTCTAATAGAAGTCAAAAGCAAATAAAATGGATATTTTGGACTGAGCACATTCAAAGCTCTAACAGTCATTTAAAGAAGACAGGAAAAAGGGGCAGAGAATCAGAATCACACAGATTCTCCTTCTGGTCCTTTACAGAAGATGTGCAACTTAGTTTTGTATTAATTCCAGTGATGAGATTCACTTTCTATTTGGAATTGTTTAGATAACAAAGAAGAGCATCTCAATAATCAATTCTGCAGGTGATAACAGCATGAATGAAAATGTCTGTATTGGCTTGTATTAAGAAAAAGTCTCTGTCTGCCAGAGTTCTTTAACTGAAAGTATATGTCTGCATTATGTTAATAATGAGTTATTTAAAATATATA
>CAEGAF010001476.1:0-22937 GCA_903067075.1 Micropoecilia bifurca
AGTCTGGGCCTCCCTTCTGAAGCTGCTGCCCCCGCGACCCGACTCCGGATAAGCGGAAGAAAATGGATGGATGGATGGGATGGAATAGAAAACAAAAAGCTATCTGTCAATGTTTTATGAATGTTTTTATTTAGCAAATTTGGAAAATTTAATGATAAGATGTGTGGCTTAAGTTAAATGTTATTATTTTCAAGAGTTGGTGTAAAAGGTTTTCATTGTATTTATATTGCAATCTCTGTTTTGCAACTGACATGAATTTGCTTTATATACATAGCGACATGTTGTTCCTGTTTCACAGCAAGTATAGTCAAAAATATTTCAGTTAATTACAAACGAGATACTCAAATAAGCTTAGGTGCGATATGAAGAAAAACATGTCATAAAATGATTATAACTGATAAGAAAATAACCTGAAATTTGAAAATTACTTTTGGGATACTCAGTTATTCTCAGAAACACAACTTTGCTTATTTAAAGAGTTTCTATAACAATAATCTTTGTGTTTTCTGCTATATGCACAACAGAATCGTTACTTCAATGATAAATAAACATTTGTATTAAAGAAGTCTTAAGTTTTGTTTCTTTTTTTCCAATTCTCAAAATAAGACTTATAAAGCACACAATGAGAGCGATTGGTGTATTCTTGTGGGTAAATTGGGATTGTATGGATGTATGAAGGCATGTGTGTGCTACATGGACTTCTGAAAATGTAGCTGAGGTTACATAAAGGTAGATATGATCACTATCTACCTTTAGTAGTCCTGCCACAGTGACTACTCCAATTATTTGGTTTAATTCCTATATTTAAACCAAATATGGTGGTCAACAACATTCAATAAATCAGTAGCTCCATTTTAAACTTTTTATTTTTTTCTATACTGATTCTGAACTGCATACATCAGCAACAAAATATGTGTTCTTATAAATACATTCATACATTGATTATTAAAGTGCATCATATATAGCAGATACAGGTAAGAAGTAGTAGGGATGCACTGACTGTAATTCTTTGTCAGATCACCAATCTTAAAAAGACTGATGTGACTATTTCAATTTTTTGCAGATACCCTTTTTTTCTTTATAAATGGTAATGTTGCCAAAGTTTCCAATAACAACATTTCTTACAAGTTACTTTTATGAAGAGAAAATCAATACAGTATATTAGTATTAGTATTTGGTTGACTTATCGTTAACCAGATACCAGCAGATGTGACCTGGTGAGTGGATCTGTCAGTCACCCCCTCTTGCACAGCAGAGCAAAAGAGGTCAGTGACTGATTTTCAGACCTTTACAGAGGTAGATAATATTGGTGGTTATGATCAGTTTCACCCGAAAGTATCAATCGATTGCCGATCATCCAAAATTATGGAATTCAAGCCAATCAATCAGTGCACCCCTAGAGAAAACAATTGTAAAAAAATGTGAATAACTACTGTAACTATATGCTATAAGCATAGGTACATATGCACCTATGAAATATGAGTTTATAATGGACATCTGCGCATATGTACTCATCCTTCAAACAGATAATAAAAAGCTGAACTAAAGAAAAGGACAGGATTTAGTCAGTCAAAGAAAAAAAGTAAAAAAGCAGTGCTAAGGCCAGGAATAATAAATTCTGTCCTTTTTCTTTTAAGGCTGGGCTCTGGTTGGAGAGCAATTCTCGCAGGATAGGTTGTTTGAGTTCCAATCTACATTGGTTCGCCACCTCTGTTAGAGGTATCTCTTCTTCACTTGGCTTCTTCCAGCTTAGCTCATTGCGAACCTTAAAGACAGAGTAGAAAACAAGTAGAAAATATTGCACCGATGAATATAAAAACCCTAAAGACTTGGAGCACATCGGATTATCAGATAAATCATCAAAAACAGAACTAAAAATATGCAAAAGATTTGTAAATAATATTAAAAAGTATTTGACTGGGGCAAATAATGTGTTTTCACTGATTGTTCACCTAAGAGAAAACTAGTTCAATACTTTGGTATGTGATGACAAAACAATAAAATTAGGACAGTTAGTTTTACAAGAATAACCGCTCAGCATTCAGAAGTGTAGCTCTGACTCTGTTCAGAGAGGCATACAGCTTTCCTTCACTGTACTGAACTGTTCTCAGCTGGGTTCTCGATTATTTTAATTTCACGAGTCCTGCATCCCTCTACTATAATTAAATACATAATGTATTCAACTTTATCCAGCTTGGAGTTAGAAAAATAACTCTAATAATGGTAGTGTGGTCCAAACACTCACAAGACTAATAATTGTGTACACAGTGTATAGTGGGATTCCTTAGTCAGGAAGTGAGTTATTTTCCCAGCCTACCTTCTCAACTTCCTCAAACACTCGCAGAAAATTATTTCTAAGGACATCAGCCAAGTCCTCCTCTGTCCAGTTCCTCTTCAGGAGTTCCTGGACTATTACAGGATACTTTGAGACATCTTCTAATCCCACAGGAAAGCTGTAATTGAACACACATACGAGTAAATTATCACTATTCTTTCAACAGAAATTAAAACAAAAGGGTGGATGGAAGGAGAAAAGGAGGCAAAGGCAGATATAGATAGATAGAAACGGATGGATGGACGGATGGAGGGAGGGCCTCCAGGTACATGTCTCACCTAGTGCCACCATCAAAGTCTCCTCCAATTCCTATTGACTTAGCTCCAATAACACCCTTAATGTAATCAAAGTGGTCTGTTGAAACAGTTGAAAATACACATAAAACTCAGGTATTAAAAGATTTAATGCCACATTCAAATACACCACTATTCAAGAAGAAAAGTTTACCAGCCAAATGAGAAACAGTAGCTTTGTTATGGCAGGAAATAAAAGGGCTGTAGAAATTCACCATGATAAGCCCTCCATTCTTTTGCTGAAACACAAACAAATAGCATGAAGGCACATCACCAACTAAGCTAATTTAGATATGTTTGTCAGGTTATTTACAATTAAACTATGGTTGTGGAGAGAAATAAGGTTAAAAGTAGAAGTCTGTGTGTTGCTCCAGGCTGTGCTTAAGCAAACACAATCATATGAAATGATGAGAAACATGCCAAATCAAGATGTGTAATAGCAGCAGTAAGGGTGGGATTACCCTGAGGTTCTACTCATGCCTAGTTCACTTTTTTCAGATCAAACTGTTACCAGATGCAATTTTAAAGACAAGGGAAATAAATGGCTAAAACTGTTTAATTTGCTTTGGCTCATTGTGTTTGCATAATGCACACTCAAATGTTTCATTCAATGATAAGAATAGAGCACAGATTAAAAAACAATACATCAGTTTGAGAGAAACATGTTAGTAACTCAAACATGTGTGTTGATTCAGAGCTGTGTGCCCCAAGGACCAGCGTTGGTATATACTGGAATAAATAATAAGATTCCTGTAAAAGTGTGTAAATGTAAAACTACGTGTGGGTGTGTGTGTGCGTGTGTTTGCATGTGTGGAGGTGGCACGGGAGATGAGTGCCAAAAGCACATGGGAGGCACATTTAGATGAGAGTTCATCAAAGATTGAACCTCCTATGTGAACCTCCTATTAGTGAATGTCTGAGTTTTTCATGGTACTTATGAAAAAAGTATCAAAAATACTGCATTACAAAATGTAATGCTTTTACAGTTTGTGAAGGATACAAAATTTTCAAATGGAAAATTTCAAAAAGTTAACAAAAATTTCTAGAAGCTACTAAACATGATCAATACTTAAACGCACAAAACGTTTCTTTATTAATTCCACAAATTAAGACTTTTTTTTTTTTTTAAACGGTATAAGAATTAAACTTAATTTGCTTATCCAGATTAATGATTATACTGGTTTGGAGTAGATCATTTTGGTTAACATATATTGACATAATTTTGTCCAAAATGTCCAATATAATTCTGAAGAGTCAGTAAGGACCTTTTTTATAAACACACATTTTATCATTTAAAAAAATGATCATAAATGTTAACAGGCTTTCATTTCTAAGCTGGAAATTTGCTTACAGATGTTCCATTACATTAGCATGAAAACAACAAACCACAGATGATTCAGCAAGCAAGTTTTCTCACCAGCTCCTTAAGCAACCAGTCAGGTACATTACGACTGTTATTACAGATCCTGTAGGAGGACGAATGGCTGAAAATGACCGGAGCTTTGGAATGGCTCAGTACGGCTGACGCTGTCTCTAAAGATGTGTGGGAAAGATCCACTATCATTCCCAGTCTGTTCATCTCATCCACCACAACCTATTAAAAACAGAAGGGATAAAAATGTGATAACCATTTAAGTGGACATTTACAAATCAGGAAAAGGAAGGAGAATAAATTAACCAGATCAGCAGATTGTGAGTCGTACGCAAGTAAATACTCTGGTACTGATAACTATCAAGGAAGTCCTATGGTCAGAGGTCCAAATAAAAAGATACCAACCATCTAGGACTGCTTTCACTCTTCCTTATTATTTTTAGGCAGAGTAAAATTTCCACAAATTTGAAAACCTAAATTTTATATTGACAAATTACATTCCTCCTAAAATGCATGAACAGCTTGTGAGCTGTGATGAGATGTGGCAGTAACAATATTTAACCTTACCTTTCCAAATGTCGTCAGGCTGTTATTGTGCCTTACAAAGACTTTGTAATAGTTAGTAGAAGATTCAGCCCTGCACCAAAAAGTAAATGTATATTAGTCAGAAGGTGCAGAACAAAAGGTTAAGGATAATCTTTATTCCAAATATGTTCAAACTGAGCTTGTTTCTAATATATGGATTTACATCCAACAGATAAGAAATATGATGTTTTGAAACGGCATGCTCTTTACCAGGGAGTGTTGCAGGAATGAGTGAGAGACATGGAGCGGACTCCAAGCTGGTAAAACATGCGCAGCGCAGGAAGGCTGCTATCAATGGAGTGGCCCCCTTCAATACTTATCAGACAAGCAATTTTACCCTTCGCCATGGAATCCCTCAGTTCTGCAAACACAGACACACTTTCATGATTCAAAAAGCTGGTGTTGCACCTGTTCCCTTATTAATTTGGAAGCGTAGCAGTCCAAATCACTGGGATTGGTAGCAAGACAATGAGTAACATACCCTGAGTAGAAGTGACCAGTTCAAAGTCAGGGTATTCTGTGCATATTCGTCTGATTACATCTATTTGCTCCAAAGTCAGTCGCACCGCATCCATGTTCTGGGCCCCACACAAAACATAGACTGCAAACATCTGACAAACAAAGATGCATGCCAAATAAATAATAGTAATAATAATAATAAAAAATCACATATATTAACAACATTAAATTTTATATTTGCTTATGCTGACATGATAGCTAATTGAGTTGAGACCTGGTGATTGTGGAGATCTTTGGAGCAAAGTTAACTAAGTGCATCATGTTATAGGAACCAACTGATGATTTTAACATTTGATATAATGTTATCCTGCTGCAACTAGGCTTCAGAAGATGGGAAAGCTAATCATAAAGTGATGGGCATCATTAGTAATAATACTCACGCAATGTTCATTGATGGTTAATTGGTAGTAAAGGTACTAATGTGACTGAACAATATCCTCCTCACCATAACACAACCTCTCAAATAGGGTGAACAATTGATACAACGAAGAAAAGACTTATGTCTTTATGTTGTTTAAACCAAATTCTCAACATGGCGCTAGAATTTTTTTAGGGTGACTCAGATCAAGCAACGTTTTCTCAATATCTTATGTAAATCTGCCGTGACAGTGTAAACTGTGGTCTCAATTTCCTGTTCCTGGCAGACAGAAGCACCACCCATTGTGGTCTTCTGCTGCCATAAACCATCTGCTTCAAGGTTCTGCATTAACAGAAGATACTCTGCATGCTACCAAAGAGTGGTCATTTTAGACACCGTTACCTTTCTACCAGTCTCCTTATTGACCTCTGATCCCAACTTTAGAAAGGCATTTCTGTACATGTACAGTTTGTACAGTATTTCTCAAATAGCCCATTTTTAGGGCTATCTAAGAAATGGTTTTGCATTGAAAATCACAGCAAATGAGGTGTTTCTGAAATATTCAGACCACTCTAAAAACTGTTGCCATATTCAAAGTTATTTTGTAATTTGTGTTAACAAAGACTTATAAAGCGACCAGTAAATGTACATACCAAAACAGACTCTACAGTCCGACACAGTCAGACTCTACAGTACCTGTGTCTGCACATGGCCTGCTCTGAGGCGGGAGATATCAGTGGCCACTCTGCTGAGATGAGTCAGATTGATCTTGCTCAGCTGGTTGTTGTGATGGATCCTCAGTCTTAGAGCTAGATCATTATGACTGTAGCAAGAGGAAGAAAGAGTGAGATAAGCAACATTAAGCATTTTAATCTTAATTTCGAAGGATGTACACTTCTGTATAGGATTAAACATTATGTATCCATTACCCATCGATGATTGGATATTTGGATAACAACTCATGTGCTCTGTCTCTTTCAGAGTGTCCAGATATGAAGCAGCACAGAGAGAAAGCTAACAGAGCTCTGAGAGCCTCCACACAAAGGCTGCATGAAGCACCTAATAAAGTTTTCCTATAAGACATTTCTGAAAAGAGAAAACCAACATTAGAATGAAAGATATATAAAAAACAGATTAAAAACATCAACATAAAATAATTAACTCTAGTCTATAACTCATAACCTAAAGCTGAATCCACTTTTTAGTTTATAAAATGTAAATGTATGGATCTTATAAAACACTTAAACTTATTCTTGTTTAGGTTACCACATTGATCGCAAATCAATTACGATGGCAACCGTAAAGACAAAAAAAAGTAAGTAAATGTATTTACATAATCAGTCAAATATAAGAAAAGTGAATTTAAACTGTCAAAGCATCTTACCAGACCGGTAACAGTAAACGTATTGACAGTTTTGTTGACAAACCGTTGGGTCTTTCTACTTCTCAGCTCCGTAAATGAAGAGGACAGACGCGAGGAGAAAACAGCTGTTCGTCTGGTGCGTTCAAACGCGATCTGAAAACCTGCAATACTACAGGGTCCGGATATATCTACATTTGTTTACGATTTTTAGAAAGCACCGTTTGCTGGAGTAATGCTAGAAAAAAAAATAAGTATGCAATTTTCGCAGTCGAAAATCTTTCAACAATTTTTATGAAATAAGAAATTAACGCTGAATAATAGGACTTTTAAGCGCCATCTGCTGCGAGAATCAAGAAAAGCGAACTTGGCTCTCAAATCTTAAACTACCATAATGTCTAAGCGAAGAAAAAAAAGAAACATTTTGCACACGCGGTTCACTCTAAATAAGCCTGACTCTATGACAAAAACAAATGGCATCCAGCATGTAAAGTCTTCGGAAATCGACACCGAGAACCACATCCAAACATCCATCCATCCATGCTCTTTACACCCGTGTCCCTCAGTGGGTCGGAGGGTTGCTGGTGCGGATCTTCAGTTAACGTTCCGGGCGAGAGGCGGGGTCATAGAGAACCACGATGAAATGGAAACTCATAGAATATTATTTGCATTGACGTCAAAGTTTGAAGAGAAATTATTAATGTTTATAGGAAAAAGCTGGTTATAAGGAATGCAAATAGTTCTGAGGAATAAAAGCTTTTCTTAAATCAGAATATTATCAAAACGTTACTTTGCTACAGTAATTAAGTTCAGAAAGAGGAACCCTTACATTATACACTGATATTTTTTTTGGTAATTCAGTATTTATTTATTTTTTTTGTAATTCAGTAAATAGTTCAGTAATTTTTTTTTATCATTATGGCTTAACAGCAAAAAAAACAAGGAAAAAACTAAATTCAGCTTCTCAGAAAGATAGAATGTTGAATATAATCAATAAGAAGTGTTTTTAGTAACAGTGGATTGTACTTAAAGGCATCCAAGTTAAGGGAACTGAATACAAATGTGTTCAACAGTAGATGTCAAAATCTGTACAAACCAATGCCTCGTTTTGCTTGAACCTAACATTTGTCCACCACATTGTCTTATTGTCTGTCCCATAAAATATTATTAAGATTTTGCAAGAAAGATTTTATATTTTATTGACAAAATGTAAAGAGTTAAATGGATATTTTTGAGGTCAATGTAATTGTTATATTTAGCCTTTATTTAATTTCTCTTGAGATAAACATCTCTTTTTTGTGGATACTTTGACCATACAAAGTATTTCTGGCAATTCTCTGAAAAAGAGAATATAAATCATAGTTTGTGTGCAGCATATCTACATTACTGTGCAGTATTTACTGTTAAAAACCTTTAATTCTTTTAAATACAATCATTTTTCATTCCTAACAAGGAACATAGCTTATCCTAGCCACTATGTCTGATTACAAAAATCAAGGTTACAAATCGTCTTCTCTGCTTTTACACATTCTTGAACTTGAAAAGCAAGTGCATGATGGGTAGTTGTGCAAATATGAAAGAGTCTGGTGTTGATGGAGTTACATCAGAGTGCCAAAAATGAATTTCAATTATTTCAGAGAGAAAATGTGAAGTCTTACTCAGTGGTCCACCCACTGTGATTTGGCCTTGCAAACTGTAATGAGGAGAGTGATTCGGCTCTGATTGGAGCAACCCACTGCTTCAATGGAGTAATCACAACTGTGTTGATATTACTCGACCAGTCCACCTGCTGTGCGGAGTGGAAGCCCAGCAGAGACTGTTTGAATTGAAATTAACCAAACCATTTAGTAATATTGTCGACCTTGGCGTGGGTTGTAACTAGAAACATGACAGACGTATTCTTCGTCCTTTTACCTATGCCTAGATGTGTGATTTGAGACCTTAACATTTCCATATACAATTTTTTTTATTGTTTATAGAGTTAATTAAACTTTAAATTCTTAAAAGTAAACATCTTCCAACAAGAAGGTTAATATAATTTTAGAAGACACAAGTTCTGAGTGATACATTTATTTATGTATTTATATTTTGAAAAAATAAAAAATAGTGACTCACCCAAACTACATGATAACTTATACATTGTGTGAAAGTAACACAGTACGTGTCTCCCTTTCTTTATGGTTGACTCTGTTTCTGATATTCAAGAAAAACAACAAGAATTAAATGTTTCCTCTTTTTGTGAGCTCATTGTAGATACTCATTGTAAACAGTTAACTTTTTATCCAATGAGTACATGAGAATATTCTATAAACAAACGAGGCTCCTCTGCATCAGTTAACAAACTGGTAGAAAAAATTGATGACAACAGAAAACAACAAACTGAATATTGAAATCAGTACTTGTAGCATCCACGGTGTTTGCACTTGTCTTAACCAAAATGCAGATTTTAATTGAATTGAAATACTGTCAGAGATCACTCCAGATTAGATGAGTTACAATGAGAAGTACTACCTGTTAGATGGATGAGACATAAACTCTGACATTACTTCATAGAAGTGCAATCAGAACATGATGGTTCCTGTAAAGTCTTCTACTTCAACACTGCTAAGGTTCAAGGGTGAAAGAGTACAACATATCCAATAAAAAGTTAGTTTTAGCCATTGCAACATTTGTGTGCAAATGTAGCAAAATATAGTAATTATAAATTTACAATCTTTGTAAAAACAAAAAAGTCTATATATTATGACTTAAATTGGGCTTTTCTGTAAAATGAGTTTAAACAATATGTTGTGAATGTATAAATATTGTTTAAATACTTATTTATAGGTGAAATCAAATTCTAAACTTTTTTTGTCCTTTTTTATATCTATAGTACATAAAATATGTGCAATGTACTGAAACCTGCTGCAGTTTAAACTGTCAGAGGTTTGCTATGAACATGTAGTTGAATGTTGCTCTCTTGACTCTTAGCGTCTTTCTTCACTAGAGGGCAGCAACACTCAGCTCCTACATTTCATTTTCTTAGCGTACCAAGAGTTTCGGATTCATGTACATATAAATTAGCCAAGCACCGTGGCTTGATCGCAGAACAGGCATCTACTAAATATATTAACAAACTATCAAATAATTTTAAAAGTTTAGGAAAAGCCTCAAAGCACAAGGAATATTTGAAAGTTGTTGCATGGTGTATAAGATGCAGTTTTAGACCTACTGATCCCTTTTAAAATTATCTTTACGTGTATAAATATAGTGGACCTTTATATTGTTTCTGTTTAAATAATCCAGAAGACATTCTTATGTTCAAACTTGTCATTTTCTTTTTTTCTTTTTTTTTGCCCTGGATTCTGGCAGCCATGGAGTTAGTGTTCATTATCTGTTCTTACAGCTTTCACTTCAGCACAGCAATTACATCCTCAGCTGCACTGATTAATCCAACATGGAGACATTTCGCAAAATGGTTTTGAAAAGACATTTCCAGACACTTACCAGGGAGTAGCTGTGGCACAGCTTGTTTATGCAGATAGACCACAGCCAGTCAAATGGCAATAAGATGTTTTCAATGGCTGCTTAAGGGTTCTCTTATCCTCTTGTGTATGCTGTGCATGAAACAATAGACTGTTTAGAAAATGATTAATATATTTTATTTTGCCCCTGACATAAACTGAAGGTGCCTGATGTCATGTTTGGGTAACGTACATTTCTCTATTGTTCGTAATATTCTCTCTCTGGCTATTTGTTACAATGTCCCCCCCACTCCAGCTCTCAGCCTAACTGCTTAACCTTCCATTCTCTTCCAGCAATCACATAATCAATCACTGTCCCATTGCTTGACAAAACGGACAATGGAAGTGTGTGAGCGAGAAAAACCTTTTGCCCTGTCTGAACAAGCAAAAGGAATGTCGACTTCTGAGGGCTAACGCCGGCAGAAAACACAGGCCCAGTAAATATTCAATTTAAAGGATTCCCAGATAAGGCGAGTTGAAAAATTGAGGCGGCACCCATTCTTCTAGATAAGAGAAGACGGAGCCATCTGGAGGCTGGGAGATAGCGAACTCCCACGCCATCCCAAAGACCTCACTCTCATCTGCTGCAGAGGCAGAGAGGGAAGAAATGGAGTGCCAACACTTTCTTTATGTTAACTTCACAACAAATTTATTCACATTCAGGGCACGCAGTTACTTACTGACTTTGGTCAACAAAATGTTACTGCTGTGTCCACCTATCTTCTTTTTTCCATAATGCTATCTGTCATACAGTTTGGTGCATATTAAAGCCGCACAATATGTTTAACTTGAATTATACTCTCGAAAGTAAACAAAGATAATGGAAACATCACCTTTCATCTGTGTTTCAGTAACAATTTCCTAAGAATTTTTTTCAGTTTATTTACATTGCTGAATTAAAGTGAATATCTATCCTAACAGGTCAGATTTATGGGCAGCTGTACAATCTGGTTCAGTCCAAATTCAATTTTCAATAATCCGCTGATTTCCATCAATTTATTTCAAAATCAAAATGAATGATTAAAGTATTTTCTCCTCTGTTTAAATGCTTTAAGGTCACACTGAATTGCATTTTCTTTTTCTATTTATGTCTGTATTGCCTTATACACACTTTGAATGGATCTTTGAAAACAAACAATACCGGCAAACAGACTCAGTCTGTGAATAACCTTGTCCACAATCCTATAATGCACCTATTTGACTCCTCCACCAACCTATTTCGCGGCAGCCACATTGGATTTAGCTCTGGGATAATGTTTTTGTCAGTATGTTTTATCTGTTCTCTCACTCAGGTAACGCTTTGCCGTTATCCCTAATTACCCGTCTGCATTTCACACTTGGCCCTGAATCCTCAATGCATGATAACAAATGCAGGTCGATTTGAAATTTACTTGTTGGGATAATCTTTTTTTTTTTTTTTTTGACCTGGACTTCAGACTGGCTGGCCCATAGGCTCCTGGGTGAAAGCTGTTAACTCTGTGATAACGGTGACCTAAAATGATAACCTTCCGGCAGACTTGAGGACACACAGTTTGCTTCATGTGAGCTGTTTTGCAGTCGCAGCATTTCTTCAACCTTGGTCGTTCTGCTTTGCTCCGATTCATTTAATGGGATTGAGCGGGCAAGTGATCATGTTTTTTGCCACCAAGAACAGTTAATGTCTTTGTGGTCACTTTGATATATTTTAGATTCTCTATTGTTTTGTAAAATAAATGTGATTCAAAGGTCCAAAGCTATTTTTTCCCACATATTTAAATGAAATAGTAATGCCTCAACAATATTTTTTTTACTGTGATTGCTACTGCATTTGAAGAATATTGCGAAGGGAAAATAATGAAAAAGTAGAAAAAGGCTGTAGACTGACAATTAAAAGGATCAAGAAGTTTAAGCAGCAAAAACACAATTTAATGCATTTATTTTCATTTCGTTTTAGCGTTGGCTTTTTCTCTGCAGGCCATCCTTCGTCATTGCTGCAAATATCAGCACTTTCTGTTGAAACTTTTGTAATATCGCTGTTGCCACTGTAATAACATCCAAATAGAATAAAAGCAGAAAAGCGATGCATAAAAAAGCAACTTGAAAAGTCAGCATCTATTCCATTTATTTTCGTCTCAGAAGCTGCATGTCGCCGTTTTAAAATTTGCCTCTGTATACACCTGAGTTTTCTGTGTGATATTTTCTTGAGAAATAGAAGATGATGGAGAGGAAAAAAAGATGACAAAAGACACGCTGCTGCTGTACAGGAAGGCCTGCAGGCCGAAATGAAAAGGAGAGTACCTTATTGCCTTGGTTTCATATTTTGCAGCAACAGTGCAGTGTAAAGCTCCGTCAAGCCTAGTTTAAATCCTTTTCTCCTCTGTGTTGTGTGATGTTATGTAGTTATCTTAATGATAATCTCTGCCTGTATTTCTCCCCCTGGCATTTCTGTCAGGCTGGGTTGGTTTGGTCCTTATCAACAGCTTTGTCATTAAATCAGCTTTTCTACAGACAAATTTCACTGCTGGTACTCTTATCAAAACATCAGCACACTGTGATTTTTTTTTGTTCCATTAGAGCTTTGCATAGTGATGTATGAATAAAAAGATAAAATGCAAAAGAAAACTTAATTTGGAAAGAAAATGTTTATTTTTGTGGGAAGATTGATAGTCAGACAAACTAAAATGGTACATCTCTTCATTTGTTATACCACCAATATTTTCGTTTTATTTCTTTTACAAAATTGTATTTATGTATTTCTTCATTTGAAAAGCTCAGTTTCAGAGTACTTATGAACAAAAGGTTTTCATACCAAGAAGTAGTTTTATCCACAACTCAAACATAGTTGACTTGGGCAATCAATGGCTTCATTTTGATGTTGTCGTCATTGTGGGATATAATTTCCTTCTGTTCGTCATCACACAGTAAAAGCAAACATTATCGCAGTTGTGATGTCGGAGGCCATAAATCTGTTCTGTGAAGTGCTCTTTGTACAGAAGCAAGCTTTTCAATCTCAGTCAAACTGACCTACTGAGGCTTGAATTTGGGATTCGGTTCTTCTAAGAAAGCACTGTTCTGACTGAGTGAATGTTCTGATTGTCTCAGCATTGTGCTAGACTGGAGTGCAGCGCCAAATGAACTTTGCTGATTCAATCCTCTCCACTGTGACAAGGGTTTAGCCAGTCAGTTAGGAGGAAGGACTGAGACTCCTTCCTCCAAGCACAGCTTCTTACAGTGAGGGAAGCCGCTGTATGGCAATTGTCCAAGAGGTCTCTTGTATGTTGTTTGTGCTGACGGCTCAGTCCCTGCTCTGTCCTCCCACAATGCACTTAGAGCCTCTGGAGGCTGATAGCCTGGCTCTTGCGGATCCAGAGGATCCTTAGAAAGAAGGATGCTGATGGAAGGTACAGTCCTGTGCACCGTCATCTCAGATGCTGCCCCCTGGTTGCTCTCCCACACTTCTTTCACCACTTTGTACCTTAGCTTGGTCATCTGATGCAGGCAGCCCACTTTTCGTTTCATAATCTCAGCACAGGTGATTGTCTTTGTGACCGCGCGACCTGACCCAGTAAAAACGACCTGCCTGAGCCCGGCAACGGTTCCGCCCGCAGCGCTTCCAGTCTTTTCTCCTTGCATCCGAGCCATGGCAAATCCCATTAGGTTGCGAATCTTGCTACCCTCCTTGACACGCATCTCCAGCACCCCAGATGCCAGACCTGGAAAGGGACAAGGGCTGTCCTCCTCAACGCGGCCAACTTTTTTGAAACCTTCCTGGCCTAGTTTAACTGCTGTTGGAAAAGCTGGCAACACCGAAGGTTTTAGCGGATTAGAATCACTGTTGAACACTGCTGGCTGCATTACAGCGTTTGTGTAAGTTTGACCCTGATAAAAGGGGCACGTCCCCTGGTTTACTCCATTGGCAGTTTGGTTTGGTCTCTTTACCTCCAGTCCTGGTTGGGGTTTGACATTGTTGTTAGCCAAGCATTGGTTATGGCCACTGAACACTCCGCATCCAGTAAACATTTCTGCAGTCCCTTGTGCGTCAACGAATTGTTAGTCCAGACACACGCGTCTCCCCCATAGAGTACACCATAACATAATTTTCTTATGCACTTGGCCGTTCTGTCTCCCTCCAGTCAACAGCTGTAAAGTTTTAAGACTTCATATAAGAAATATTACTCACTCCCCAAGAGCTCTATCAACAAAGTCTTTAATGTCCCCTCTCAGAGAAAGCTGGAGAAATAAGATAAACGCCTGACTGATGAGTTAAAAGCGCCGTTGGGACCTTTCAAGATGTTCTTCAACGAGCTGCTCATTTTCAAACCATCAATGTCTTTTCGGAATGTGTTCCAGATTCCTATGAAAAGACAATAGAAAAAACATTGCAAGGTAAAATTTGCCTTTCCTTCTGCTACATTTATTACTAGCAAATGTATCTTAATTTCTGCATATACTTCAGTGTTCTTCGAGTCTTCTTAAACAAAACTTTTTAAAAGAGAAACTCAAAGCTCTTATCAGGACTCCACCTTTTTCTTTCGCGGTCCAATCCAGCGCCGATGAGTCTGCCCTGCTGATCATCTTCTCTTCATTTCAGAAGTGACCTCTGGGATAGTTTGTATTTTTATTTTCCACTTATTCCTCAAGATTTCTGAATGATGCTCCTCCAGCTCAAGTTGGTCTGTCTTTCCTCTCCATGTGCCCACTTTGGAATCCGCTGCAGCTGAGACCAGGGCTGCACAGGGGTGTGCAGCTCGGGTGTAGTCCCCAGAGTTGTATCTTGTCTTCAGTGATGCTCTGGGAAGTCTGCTCTGTTCCCTACAAAGAGACATAAGGGACAGGAGCTGCCTCACAAATGCTCACAGGAGGAGTGTCCGTGTGGCTGAGGGGGAGCAAGAGGGAAAGGGGAGACAGCCCTCTTAAAGGCGCAGGTCTTTTCATCTTTTAGACGAACACCCTCCCCTCCACAACTGAAGTCTGCCATCTGAGGGAAAAGAAAAGGGAAGGGCTACTGCGTCCCTTTAAAACCTGGAATGCAGATCCCCGGCAACTTTGTCAATCTCTTTAGAGGACGTTCCAGTGTTTAATGTACATGACTGATTAAACCTGAGTTCTGAAATAGAGAGTCAGTCAAGCTTTAAAAATGCATTTTCAGCTGCGAAACAATGAATTAAATTAGCTGTGTTATAATTGAAAACATCCTTCAAAGGGCTGCTGAAAGTCAGCAGCATTAAATTGGACTGTACTTAGGCGTTATCCTGTTAGATGTTTGTGGCCATTTCAATTTACATAATGCAACATTAATAGCTTCATTGTTGGGGCAATCAAGTGGCGCGGTAAAAATGTCTGTCTCTTAACGCATGGATTGTTATATTGTCACAAGCTGGGTTGAGCCCTTGTGATCAAGGACACAAGGACCACAAAAAGCACAGAAGCATGACTGCCGTGCTCAAGGTGCTGTAAT
Organism: Micropoecilia bifurca; assembly: GCA_903067075.1. NCBI lineage: Eukaryota > Metazoa > Chordata > Actinopteri > Cyprinodontiformes > Poeciliidae > Micropoecilia > Micropoecilia bifurca. Next base: position 15,763 of record CAEGAF010001476.1, read on the forward strand.
CGTAACCGTTATCATTAGGTTGGCTTATGGGTGCAAGTGAAAAGATAGCGCTGACAGATGAAGTAATAAGTGTCCTAATGGACTTTCTGCCACCGGTGGAGGGCGCTGGCTCGCACCCTACTGTTCCCAGCCGAGCCTCGACAGCTGTGCCGCTGCCCTGTTCAGCCCAGTCTCCCGGTCGACAGGTGGATTTGTTTTTGTGTGTGACTGACAGATAAAAGAATGAGTAAAGACAGCCCACTGAGGCTGAACCTATAAGTCTGAGAGAGAGAAACAGACAAGTCCTAACTACTCTCTGCTCTGTACATCCCCTGGTGTGCAGTAGTGCACGCTCAGTATAAACTCACTGTGACTTTCTCGGTCCATAATATGAGCCTAATTCACACTGGCATGTGTATTATATTGGATCTCTATGGTAATCAAGGAAAAAATAAGGAAACCCCCCCCAAGTCCCACAGCTGAAGTGGAAACCTCTTTTATTAGCGGAGGCTGAATTTTACCAGAAGATGTGTAGATTTGTTAGATCTGTTTGAATGATTTACTGTTTTTTTGTTGTTTGGTAAATTCATTTATGTAAGACAGCGGTGCTATTCATCTCTGAAAGCATTCCAGGCTCTGCATGAGACAGGGTAACAAATGCCTGTCTTTTTCTTGCCTTTTTGTAAGCTAAAAGGAAAGAGGGAGAAAGAAGACAAGGGGAGGAGGGGGTGTCTGTCGCACTCACCACTAAAGTGATCATTCTGTTGTTTGGGAGAAATTACCCTCATCAGTCATACAGAGATGCACAGCTGCCTAAGGGGATCTGGTAATGTTACTGCATAATAAACTGTGTTTATGTGTGCACACATATGTGCATGTTCAAAATGACAGAAAGAAGCCATGAAAGCCGTGGAAAAAAGACAACGGACAAAAGAAATCTAATTTAAACAGAGAGGTTAAAAATGATGCCCTCTAATTATTGCTTTTTTTCCACTACATGACATTTGGGTATTATTTCACGGATTAGGCTCAGGAAACTGTTTTCTTGTGGGAACGGGATGAATCACATGGTGGGTTTCTGCTGCAGAAAATATGTTTTCTTCCGTTTCGATGAAATAATTGTGAAACTCTTGGAAGCCGAAACGTGTGAAAGTGCAGCGTATCGACCTTTGTAAGAGGAGCCTTTTTCCTTTAAGTGCCTTCGTTTAATGATGGGTTGAGATGGTGCTCATGCTTGGTCACCCAAGTTTTTACACCTCCTCCACATTTCTGGCCTCTGCCCCCGTAGCTCTCTAAGCACTTACTCTTCACTTTATCTGACCTTGGTTGGCATTTGTGACAATCTTGGAATTCTCTCCAGCACGCTGACTCCACCATCGTCGTTCATCAACCACCTTCGGCTTTTTCCTCTAGGAGTTAAGTAAAGAAAACCATTTGTTCGGAAAAGATTTGACAAATACGAATGGCTTTTTTTTCCCTCCCCTGCCTCCTGACTTTGTATTTCGGGCGTCTGAAATGGATGATGGTGTAAATTATTAGGCTTCGAACTATTTGTAGCATCGCTGCAGAGTCGAGTCGTGGCAGCTTGTTGTGCTGCACGTAACCACAGTGTCTCACTGTGACAGCCGGTCTCTCACTTTACGTTAACTGCAAGTGTTTTCACGGTCATCAACCAATGGTGGCCTGGAGGCTGTCATTTCACTCTGTGTGTAGCTCGCCCGCAGCTCGGTTCTGCCCCACAAACTCACAGCCGGCCCTTGTGGGGTGGGGGACTGTGGAACATCCACACACACACACACACACACACACACACACGCATATGCACAAGCTCACAAGCACGCTCACGCATGCACACGCTCTCACACAAACTTTATACTCAGCATAAGGCAAGCTGTTGGAGCAATTACAGAAACATGACAGAACACGATGAAGCAGGCCCCACTATCAAAAAGGAAATAGAGTGAGCGGAGGAAAAATGATGACGCCATTAATAACGGCGGAGCTCAGAGGCTCGCGGGAAAGAGGGGGTGGATGACCCTCTCTTTGATTTCCCTGTGACAGCACTTTGAGGTGCAAATGGTTATGTGTGTGTTAGTCTGTTAACGTTTAAATTGGCATGTTTTTCACGTCAAAAGCAAGAACACTGGCAAACAAACAATGCATAAATTGGTGTTTTTGCTGTCACTCAGACTTCTGTTATTTGGGTAAATGACTGATAAGTCTCTCTAATCCTCTGTCTCCAGCCACTCATGCGTCTCCATCTCTTGTCCTCCAGCTGCTGCTTTATACAGTCAGTGCTGCAATGCAGATGTGTCACACATAGGGCCAGGAAACTTTCACTGAAGATGTTTTTTGGGGAAAAAAAACATGACAGACACAAGGGAGGGAGCATGAAAGAGCCACAGGTAGGAGGCGGCAGAAAATGATGCGATTATGCAGAAAAAAATATTAATTTATAAATAAATAGTACTACCTGAAAAAATGGATAGAAAGTAGCAAAAAAGATATGAAAATGAAGGAAGCATTTGAACTTAGCTGTAATAGTGTTTCAAAGCAGTTGCACCGTAAAGCAAATGTTTGCATTTCTTTTTATAGGCTCACTCTGATAGAAACGGGAGGATTTCTGCCTGCACATTTAAATGAAATAGGAGAAGTTTAACCATATTGGCTCATGCTTTTAGGTTTGTTTGATTCGCAGACAGTTTTGATTAATTGTACTATCTTTAATTTCCGGTGGCGGTGGCATTTAAAAACAGCATGTGTTTATTTGCTCGTGTTTTGTCTGGCCTCGGGGTGAAAGTTAATGGACTTGATAAAAAATGTTTTGATCAATTACATTAAGAATTAATTTGCCGTGTTATAATGAATGCAAAAAGCTAATGAAAGCCTCGAAGGTCTTCCTGAATGTTGCAGATTTAAACCAATTTCTGTGTATTTATAGGTGAGCCACTAAGCATAAAATAATACATTAAATGTGGGTTGCTCATAAGGATTCCATAGCAACCAGAACTTTTTGCATATATAGAGGCTACTGATTAATTGTGTTTTGTTTTCATTGTGGCTTTAAACCTATTGTCTAATCAAGAGTTCTCTACACTGTCAATGTATTTTTTAATTTTGATTAACCTTATTATTTTCACTCTAGAAAGTTCTGTTTGGAACTTTGTTGATTTTTATTGTATTTGAGGTAAATAAAATGATCTAAGTTGTAACGATTAAATCTATTTAGCTTGACAGACTGTCTGGTTTAATATTACGCATTGGTTGGCAAGAAATACAGTTTCATTTTATGTTAAAGACTGTTTAAAAGGCTCACTTTATTCAGATCTAATGACATCTCTCATCTAATTCTTCTACATAACCTTCACAACCTCCATGCTGCTCTCTGATACATTGAATTTCATTATACATTTCTTTTCATGTTCTTTTCCCTCCATCTTTGTTTCACTATAACAGGTTTGCTTTTATTGTTAGTTGTAGCACAGTAAAAACACAGGCTTCCAGTTAAAACATAGCAATTACCTACTTGTTGCTTTGAAAATGCTGTTTTTTTAATTAACCTGAAAACTTATTCTTAATGCTTTTGTTAGCTAAGCAAACATGATTTACCTGAAAGGAAATTCAGCAGCTACCTTAACTTCAAATACAAAAGGTAAAACTAATTTTACCTTTTGTGCTTATTATCCATTTTCTCTTTCCATCACAGTTAATGTAAACAAAACTATGTTGTGCAATTATAAAATATCTTGTGAATACATCACTTCCTGGGAAATGTTTTTAGGGAATTGAGGATTTGTAAAATGTGTAATCTTTTGAGTCATTTGAGAAATATTGCAACCCATAAACATGTTTGAAACCATTACACTGCAGTCAAGAAATATATTTTAGCTTCAATGATAGTTTGGTGACTTTTTGATGTACATGAAATGTATTGTAAAAAAAAAAAAAAAAAAAACTTTGTTTTTTTTTTTTTTTTTAAATTTTAGTTGTTTATTTCAACGCGAATTCTTCCCCAAAAACAATGCATTCCCTGAGATCTGAATTTTGAGACTTTGGGAATTTCTAACAGAAACCAGAAGTCAGGACTGACTTTCAAGTATAGATTGAATTGTTTTCTGAATTTTCTGCCTTACCAAGTGAATGCAGATTTTGTATCAGTGTCACATTTGTGCAGAATATATGGTGCCTATAAATACCAATGCTCATGCAATGGAATATTTTAACATGTCTAAATATGTAAGGCATCCTGGCTTAACTAGAAATCAACTTACATGCTACAGAATTAGGTGTGTAGAAAGAAATTTATGAAGTAATTTTTCTTAAAGTAATGCATCTTCAAACATCATTGAAATGCAAGGCAGGCATGCATAGTGTGATGGCAATGATGTTAGCTTGTGACTATTCTGTTTGCTACATTTTAAGCTAATCTTAATAAGCCCAACACTGTCCCAACCGTAAAGTAATTAAAAATGTTCTTATCTATCCAATTGGTGCAGAAGGCCCAATACTAAAGCTAGAGATTAAGTTGATAGTTTTTTTTTTTCCCCGTTAGTGAGCGCAATAACATTGCCTTCATTAAGTCTGCAGGATAAGATAATCGTGTCAAATGTTTTAATTGAAACTGCCCTAGAAGATCTAAAAAAAATGTAATCAAAAGAGCCTTTGTTTCCAAAGCATTCAGTGTATATCCAAAATGTAATCCATTTCAGGAAAACATAAATGAGATTTATGTTTATGTCTGTAAGGCCAGCTTGCATTCAAGGTTTGAATACAAGGTAAGCTTACATAACTTGTGTAAGCTTACCTTGGTCCAATTCTTTGTATTTTTTCTTTTTTGTTTTAGAAATTAATACCATGCAATGTTTTCCAGACTGACAAGTATCAATTAATTTGTGCCTTGTCTGTTTTTAAATGTATTTAGATTTTGCTTTTTGAGATTGTTTAACATATTCCATATTAGCTGACAGATTATATTGAAGTTATTTACTGACTGGAGAAAAGTAGTCATGTCTGCATTTGACTAGTAAAAGGCCACCAAAAATGTGTTAAATTATAGTTAAATCACCTTTCACTTCACAAGGGGGCAAGCTGGTTTGGGTAACTTATTCCCTTAATAAATTACATTTTAATGTAAAAAAAACAACAAAAAAAAACAAAGCAACAACTTCCATTTAGTCAGCCTTTCTTTCTCAGATTTAAATTTTGCTTAATGGTGAATCATTAAAGTATTGACCAAAAAAGCAGATACCAAAAAATCTGTAATGAGCAAACACTTTTGAATACTTATTCATTACAAATTAACAAGTCAGCAGAATCTTGAATTTGCCGCTTGTGAGCTTTCAACTGATTACTATGGATGTTTGTTTACATCAAGCATAAAAACAGATGTAAAATAAGACGCCACTCTTTCCTTAATGTAGCAATGCCTAACAAATTTCATCAATATTTACCCAGTGTGTAAAAAACGTATAATCTATTATAGTTGATTATAACTATAATGGTAAAGTTTTGACTGTTACTTTGTTTTTGTTTAATGTTGGACTCTAACCCAACCTAATTGACAACAGTGAACTGAATCAATGGCTTTTCAACCAGGAACATGAGGAAAGTGTGTGTCTGTTTGTTTCCCCTGCTCTCTCTGTCACTGAGTTTCCAGATGGCCATGCTCCTCTGTATTCAACTGTTCATAGCCCTAAACTTCCTAGTGCACACATTTGCATCAGGTCAAAGCACAATCTGACACGCTAGGGGAGAAAGAACTAATCCAACCCAGCATGCCATGAAAATACTCTATTCAAATTCCTGTTTTTACTTTATCTACTAATTTATAAACAAAAACTGAGAGGGTGATTTGGCTAAGAGAGCATAGTAAAGAGATACATGCAGATCAGGTACTGTGTGTCACGGAGTCACTCGTTGAGTCGACCTGCATAAAGATCCTGTTCAGGTCTCTTGCTTGATGACTGATGTTAGAAAACACAGCGGTTAACTTTACAGGATATGTTCAGAGGTCTGTGGAAGTTTTATTCTGCATTTAATTGCATCAGTGAGCAATCATTCTCTGCCCTACAAATCTTTGGTAAAGCTCTGCTTTACAATAGAACCATAATTGCAGGAGTTTAATTGCCTGCCAATGCTCTGCTCCCACTGCCTGCTTGCATTGAAGAGCCCAATAATTAGAAACAGGGAGGAATTACGTGGCAATTTTGTCTTGGCAATTATCATAATGCAAAAGAAGTGCCATTAGTATTGTTAGTCCCACAGTACATAATCCTTTGACACTGTCAAGTTCCTCTTCTGGCTGCTGGGTACAACAACTCTTGATTTCCCTGTAGCCTTTGCACTTCCCCAGTCTTAATTTTATTCATCAGCTATTCGGGCCAGTTGGTACATTTTGAGTCAAACTAGCAGACTGAACACATCCGTGCCTGGAGGGTTGGGAGGATTAGAAGTTGAGCATTAACACTTTCATTTAAAGGTATATAAATTGGGTGTTAATCCTCTTCTGCCTTGTCAACCATGAAATTGTGTTTGATTTAACTGGAAAAATAACACAGTTGACGGGAACTTTATTTGCCTCACACTGGTCTTACATTGTGATTGAGCAAAGTACAATGTGGTTCAGATTTTGCTACTTTAGAAGTACTGTTTCATATAGCTTCATGTATCTTACAGCCAGGGTCCATTTACATAATTTACTCACTCATGAAACTGTTAGAATTCAATGAGATTCTAACAGTCTCATCTGTCTAAGAGGCTAAAATTTGACCAAAAACATTTTTGTGACTGAAATACTGTATCTTCACACTAATTTCTGGAATCTCAAAAGCAAAATAATTTTTCTTTAGTTCTTGAAGCTGCTTTCCAAATTACAACTAAAGCAGCTTCTTTTTGTGTAATATTAAAAAATGCAGTTTGTTCCCTTCTAGGTCTCTTTTTGTTCTTTTTGTTACTCATGTAAAATCGACTTTTTTGAACTTTAATTCATGTTATAATGTCATTCTCTCATCAAACACATACCTGGATTGTTGCTTTTGATTCTTTCATGAATGTTTGGAAAATTCTTGAATCTCTCATGGCAGTCAGCTAGGATTCCTTGTTCTAACTGACATATCATCAGTGGTGGAGAAAGTACTCAAAAACTGTACTTAAGTAAAAGTACAAATACACAGTCAAAAATGTACTTAAGTAAAAGT
>CAEGAF010001483.1:0-13141 GCA_903067075.1 Micropoecilia bifurca
GTGAAAATGTAAATGCTGCCAACCCGGCCCACGTCTTCTTTTTTTTTTTTTTTTTTTTTGTCAGTTCTTGATGAAAAAGCTTTGCTACCTTTGTCTGGAATGTGGTCAATCAGCACAGGCTGCAGCTGTGAATGCACATGTCTCTAGTATCTTTCTCACTTATCCTCTTAGGTTGTAGGCAGCAAGTGAAGTGTGAACTACAATTAAAGATTTTGCTTGAAACCCATTGGTTAGAGCGACCGCATCAAAGCTCAGACCTGAATAAAGTTAAGATCTGTCAGGATTAAGAATTGTTTAAAGAAGCAATCCATACAATCTGACTAAGATTGAGCTATTTTGCAAAGCAGAATGAGATAATATTTTCATCTATGGTGCAACATGCCTTGTCGGCATTGTTCGGTGAAGAGATTGTTCTTCACTGAGATTCCCAGTCCAGTGTGAGTGAGATGGAACTGAAATTTTGTCATTTATATGTACAAAGCTGTTAAAGACATATCCAGCAGACTTTTGGCTATTGACTCATGGAAAGATGGTTTAACAAAGTATTTATTAAGGAGGGGAGAATAAATCTTTTCAGATTCGTATTTGAAAAAAAAGAGAGAAAAAACTGAACAGCATGTGTCCTTTTTGTTGTCATTTGATAATTACACACAGCGTTGTGTTGATTTGTCACGTGAAATCCCATGAAAGCACACTCAATGTTGTGGTCAGAACATAGCAAAATGTGAAAAAGTTGAATTTGTACTTTTGCAGGGCACCATATCCCTGCCAGCAAAAAATTTCATCCTTACAAATGTTCTTCCTTTTGTGAATATGATAAATTACTGCTCTAAATCGGACTCATATCCTTATCGCCTGCAGTATATTTTTCTGCTCTCCAACTAATCAGTGCAGGCGTCCACCAGCTTAAATATTTCTGTGTGTATTTCCACTCCAAGTGTAATTCATGTCTTCTCTTTCTCTCTCACCAGATCGTCTGTGCGGTCTTTGCGGCCTTGCTACATTTCTTCTTCTTGGCAGCCTTCACCTGGATGTTCTTGGAAGGGGTGCAGCTCTACATCATGCTGGTGGAGGTGTTTGAGAGCGAACACTCCAGGACTAAGTACTTCTACCTGGCAGGGTACGGCGTGCCAGCTGTCATAGTGGCCGTCTCGGCCGCCGTGGACTACAGGAGCTACGGCACCGACCGAGTGTAAGTAGTGTGGGGGTGAAGAATGCATGGCGTGAAGCGGAGAACGGATGGATGGGGGCAAGGAGGACGGAGGGGGAGGGAAGAGGGGGCTGAGGCTGGAGTGCCTGCTGTCATTTTGGCTGCGACTGCCACAGTGGACTCAACAAGCTTTGGCACTTCTCAAGAGTCGATACAGAGAGGCTGAGAGGGGAGAGAAGCTGAGAAGGATGAAGAAGAGGAGAGAAATACGGGGACGAGCAGCAGAGAATGCACCACAGAGTGCCTGTGTGAGCGCAACAGCGAAAATGTGTGAATATGGAAGGATTTAGCAGGTAGGATAGAAGGAGGGAGCAAAAGAAGTGTGGCTTAAGTGTGCGAATGAAAGCATTGAAAAAGGGGGGTGATAGAGTGGACTGTTAGCCTGTGTACACGTCCATTCTGGTTCGCAATCGACTGTGTCGAAATGTGGCTGGCCTCGGCTGCGGGGGCACACAGTGGTGGGGAATGAGGATGTGCTTAAAAAGCACAAGGTCGTGCATTGACATATGGTTGACACCTTTGACCTCAGATGCTGCAGGAGTCCTAGAAAACAGCATGCGTCTCATTCATATGAAGCATATGCAAAGTAAGCAACAACAACAACAAAAAACTATGAAGGCTATACCCAGTTTCACTTGAGTGTCCCGTACAAAATCTGTGAATACTATGTGGTAGACCAAAGCAAAGTTGTTTATTATCGGCAATATTATTGATAAGTGGAAGTTTTTTTTGTTTGTTTGTTTGTTTTAAAGAAAAATCTGTATAACCAACCTTTGCTGTAAAATCAGCTGCAGGTCAGATATGTCCTGGTACGTACAGGAGGCAAAACGTTTGTTGGTTCATTCATAGCTGCAAGAACAAGATAAAAGTTCATTCTGGCCAAGACATGTTATTCTTCATGAAAAACTTCAGTGCAGAACTGATGGGAGGCAGTGAGATATGTTGACAAACTTGACAGTATTTCCATATTCATTCATTAGCCAAAATGACCAACACACAACAGCCGTCAGACACCACAAGAGAATCCAGCCCAGGTGATACTGGTCACTTCAGGTGATCATTCTCATCTTGGTTGGTCGGTCATTACGCCAAACTCTTTCCAGATAAAAGCTACATAAAATCCCAATAAAGTACATTAAAGTTTCGAAGATGTAACAAGGCTAAATTTGGAAACATTTACGTACTTATTAGCTGTCCCTCGTTCTGTGGCTGTTTGAAATTTAAACAGGACATTAACAAAGTGAATGTTGGAATTGAACAACTGGTATTAGCAGGAAAAAAAGAAATCTCTGCCCTCAAGTGCAATTAAAATATTGAAATATTGTAAGGTATATAACCTTTAAAAGATTCACTGGCCCGAATGTTCACATTTATTGTTCCATCTGGGACCCATTGCGGCTCAGACAATGCATCGCCTCATAGAAAGCGAAAGGCGAGGGAGGGGCTGAATTTAGCTGTGCTTAACGATCAAGCTACACCAATTCACAGGCCACTTAGATCAATATTTCATTGCAGAGTGATCATTAAAGCATAAGAGTCTGAATGCCAAGTTCTGGATGAATAATCTCACTGCATCCCATTAGGTAGCGAAGCATTGTGGAAAACTTGAGACAGCAGGTTTGAAAAGAGAAACGAAGAAAAGATAAATGGCACAGCGTGCGTTAGAAGAATGAAGCCGAGCGTCACAGAAATATCAGGTGTCGTTAAAGGTTTGATCTTAGTAGTTTTTGGTAATACTGTACCCAAATATCTTTTTAATAGCTCCATGTCTGTCGGCCCTCGCCGATCTGAAAAGCGACTGACAGAACTATTTTCACTGGAAATCACTTTTCCTTTGAAAGCAGCAACTTTAATCACTCATTTATCACTCCAGCTTTGAAAATGACACCACTTATCATTTTTAGCAATAACACACTGAGACAAAACATGTGAAAACATCACACATCACTCCTGCTGTGTCACTCCTGAATATGTCCCCTTCCCCTCCTCCCTCCCTCGTAATGAACGGTGGCTCTAACTTGGCAAAGGAGCCCTAATGGAGGGTTCTGTGACTCAGTCAGGGACCCATAATGGAGGGCTCACTAATGTGTTGGAAATTGAAAGATTAATAATTCAAAAGCAGCTGGTCATGAATCAGTTGGCCATTTTGCCACCATCTTTCCCTGCAAGCAGCTGGGCCTGACCTCAGCGGAGGGCACTGTGGGACATTTCCCCCCCGCCACCCCCCACTCCCCTGCTTTCTGCGATTTATGAGTGAAAATGTTTTCGGATTGATGTGCTTTAGCATACAGCAGTATATCTTTTACCAGTGTAGCTAACCTCAGTGTCAGAAATTGCAGGGTGTGTCGGTATTTTCATGCAGGTTTTGTGTTTGCGTGCAAATGTTACGTGTCCATTTGCGTGCCTCTGCTCTCCACTTTAACTTCAGAGCCATTCCCAGACTCTATAAATAGCCTTGCGAGGTCCGCATCAGTAGCTCAGTATTCAAATGAATTGAGTTGTGTCACATTTTAGCAGCTGCAGTATGTTGCGGTGCCGTATATCTGAGCCCTGAGGGGGAAGTAAAGGTTTATAAATCACAGTTACTCATCCCCCCTCTGTGTGTGTGATGTATGTTTGAGATGTGTGCATCATCTATTTTCCTCCTACCTGTAGCACTTCTCTTACCTCTTTTATTTTCACCCACTTCCATTCTTTGTCCTCCCATATTCCAGCTGCTATATGGCTACTTTGTGTCTTCTGTCGTCTCCCTTGTGACTGTGGCAGCGACTCTTTGCTAGTCTGCAGCCATCTGGGACAGAGGTCGATTTTGTTTTGTTACTTACACTAGTAAAACAAACAGTTTGCTCTAACATTTGCAGTCCTTTTTTGGGGGTGGCTAGATATTTGAAAACCAACCTACCCCTAAGTAAAAAAGCTAGCAAACTTACAAAGGACCAGTATGATTTGGAATGTTTTGTTCCCTAAATAATATGGACTTATTAAAACAGCTTTTAGTTATTAAGGGTCTACTATTAAAATGTGCTTTATAATATGACATATTTATGGGTGACGCCAAAGCAGTAAAGGAGGAACCTTTTAAAGTCTAAATATATTTTCTTGACACTTTATTTCCCACATGAATATAAAAAAAACTACTAAAAATTACATAGTCCATTACTCAATGAGAAATGCCTGAATACACAAATTCAGGCCAAAAATCATCTTCATTTGATTATGTATGGATGAGATAATCTATCTAATGTTGGATTTTGGTAAGTTGCAGTAATGACATCAGTGTGTGAGGACACATTGTGTTTTGTTCAATCAAGAGCTAAAAATTAAGAAAGACAAAGTTAAGGTGTATTGATTTGTACTGTGTGCATATAGCAACATACGTCCTTGAACATTGAGGTTAAATAGGCCGAATGGTGACTGAAGGACACTTTAACTCAAAGAGACACTTTAGGAACACACATACAAAACAGATGACTTTGTAAAAAAAATAATAAAAAAGAAAGATGAATGAAACAGACTTTTGCACATGCAGAATTTTTTACAATAACTGGTTATCATGAGCTATTAACGTTAATATTATGAGTTCAAGCCCCGTTATTTTTCCCATTACTTTGTTTACACTTGTTAGCCTAAACAGAACATGTCCAGGATACCTACAACTCACTTCACTACCAAATATATTCACATTTTTGTTTAGACATTTTCAATGTCTTTTCAGCCTTTAAAAATGGTCACTCTGTATTGAAAAACAGTCTTGGTTAAAATGTTAGTCATTTTATTACCTTCCAACATTTCCTTTTATGGCTCATGCATCTGTTTGCTGCTATGTTTCCCATGCATGACGTCTCTTTGTCCCTGCCTGCAGATGCTGGCTCCGCCTGGATACATACTTCATTTGGAGCTTCATAGGACCTGCTACTCTCATCATCATGGTAAGATATCGAAGCATGCACGTTTTAAACGGCACCGGGTTCACTTTGAGAGAGTCTGTGGCATACTGGTGCAGGAGCCAAGGGCTACATTAAGGTGTTTGTTAATCCAACACAAGGTTTGCCTGAGCTCCTCAGCAGTGTTAGAGTAAGCGGAGGGAACTTTGTGTCAACTTAATAATTCCCATTCACGGATTAGCTCTCATGGAGGCACACATTCCTACAAGCTGGAAATCTCTGGAGGGGACACAGAGCACAAATCACTGCACGTTACACAGATTATGATAATAGCTCGGCAAAGTTAAGATGTTATTAGGCATTTACTTTTTCGTCTAGGAGATGTTTTTTCTTTCTTTCTGACCCAGCTGCTTGACTGTAATGCCAGTTGAACATGAGCTGCCAGATAGTTCCCAGCTCCCCCACAGGAACAACGCCGAACGAGTCTCAGCAGTCGGCAAACTGAACTGAGAGGAGACGTGCCACTTGAATAACTTAAACAGAGACAGGAATAGAGTGAGGTGATCCAACACATAAAACACTGTATTTGATATAAACAGAATGAAACGATGGGATACATGTCCAGTTGCCCAGTTGCCGTTCTTTTTTTTTTTGTCAGGTTAGAAATGTCAGACAGTCTCCCGTCGATCTAGTCAGAGCAGTAATAAGAGCAAAGCCCGGGTGAAAATGACACCGTTATGACCTGATCTGATTGGTGACAGCCTCCGAGACCCTGGCGCAACGGCCCAGGCAGTCATCGTTAAAGCAGCCCATCTACACATTAGTGGGCCAATCGAAAACACAGCATCTACGAGAATTGCGCTTCTATTGTTACAGTGATCATTAAGTGATGTAATGACTGCTGTATTATCCCTCAAGCTCCAGTTGCTGTATTTTTGAGCACACAAAGGTGGGTTGATTGTGTGCTGAAATTGTGTTCCCCAAGCCAATTACAGCTGGAAGGGAAATGAAAGGATGTGCGCTGTTTTGGAGTTGTAAGTTGCTCCTTTGACATTGCGTCTTTTAATTAGTCTCGTCGCTGCGGAGGATCTTAACATGCGCGCCTGCATTTCTGTGTTTTGCAGCTGAACGTAATCTTCCTCGGCATCGCCCTTTATAAGATGTTCCATCATACGGCCATCCTCAAGCCAGACTCCGGGTGTCTGGACAACATCAAGTAAGTTTGTTCTGATCGTACCAGTCTGCCTCCACACAGCAGGGCTTATGCTGAAAGCAGGGGTGGATTATACAAGCGTGGATAAATTTATGCTGAGAAAGGAGTTTGACATTTTGGGCAATAGGCTTAGGGTGTGGTTGTTTGCTTGGTAAAGACGCTTGATGCCGCTCTAATGTTTGGTTTCATTTGGAATTAGATTGGGATTGGTTAATGAAAGGATGGAGGTGTATGGTTTGTTTGACACAGCTGAATGTGTAAGCAAATTATTATGTTTACGTCCGTTGAGTTATCTTGCCCACGCTAAAAAAGATGATGGAGCTCCAACTTCAAAGAAAAGTATTAACTGATCACAAGTAATTGAGTTCAGTCACACTTAAACTTAACAAATTAACTTGAGTAAATTTAACTTGAGTTCTTGTGAACACTTAGCGCAAAATATTTAAGTTTAATCGCCTGTTCTCTTTTTAGCACATTGAAAAACGACTATATATCAATTGAGTTGTATTTCTTTTAGTTTCACTAAAAAAATAGGAACAAAAAAATAATTTGCCTGTAGATTAACCTTATTAGTTTGATCACATTCTCCATCTTTACTTCAATTACAGATTTTGAAATAAACTAAAAAGGAAAACGACTGTCAAATAAGAAGTCCGACTGTTAAAAACCGGACTTCTGATTGATTTAAAGCTGACTGTGTTAAACACCCATATAGGACAGTAATACGTCAACTGTTTTTGTCTCTGAAAATTTTAAACATCGTATTATAGCAAATGCTTTCTCCCACACACAGAAAGCAGTTGCTCTTCACGATATTAATAATTCATAATCTTTTGGCAGAAAGAAGACACAAAAGTATTTAGAATACTTTTTTTATTTATTTGTGTATTTCTTAAAGTGAAATTGCAGTCAGCTGGTTTCGGTATTGACTGGAAAGAAAAACCAGAAAATCAGTCACTAATTCCGACAAGTTCTAAATCAAGTACAGTCCTTTTGTCCTCGGAAATATTCACATAAAACAAAGTGTTGCGTGAACATGTCTTAACATCCATGATGTAATGAAGCTCAGAACCGCCTAAGCTGTGTTTAACAAATATTTAACAGGGAGAGTGTGATGCTATGTTTGACAGCTTACCTGTCTAAGCGTAGGACAAACACAGTGTGTCATTTACCCTCAGGACCCTCACCAGGCTGTGTCTGTCGCTTAGGTGAGGACTAATTAATGAACTTACAAGGGCTGCCTATCTGCATAAAATGCACAGCACTCTCAGTAGCAGTCAGTAACCCTACGTGGCTGCAGAAATTCAATAAAGTTAGAGGACATACTCTAGATAAGAGCTCTGAGCAGCAAACGTTCAGATTTAGCTTTTGTTAAATTAGACTGGTAACAAGTAATCGCTACAAACATGTCTACATAAGAGCACTGGAGTTAAACCTTGTGAATTGTGCATTTTGCAGTAAAAGCACATGAACCTGAAAGTATATATAGTAATATTGAAAAAAAGACTTGAGGCTTTTTTGCTGCAGAAATTTATAAAAGTCTTGTGGTTCCAAAACAAGCCACAATTCTCACCCTTCCACCACTGTCCTTCACAGCTGGTATACGTTGTTTCTGCAGACATCTTGTCTTTTGACTACATCAAATGTGGCTCTTGAACTGATCGTCCATTTGATCATGACTGTCCAAACTGTCCGAAGAATTTCCAATTTCTTGAAGAATTTCCAAAACAGGAAAACTGGATTAACTCTAGAAAGAATGAAACTTTATCAAATGTTGTGGCTAAAAGGAATTTGTTTAGTTTTTAAAAAAAAATTATTTACTAAATAGCTTCTGGCTAACTATCGTGCATCTCAGATCAACGTTTTGTACCAAGTCTAAATGAAACATATTTTATATTTCCAAGAGTTTATTTTTCTTTTACATTGCATAACTCACATTGAGGGTTTTGTTTCTACAGAGGTTGAACCAACCTGATATTCTGCAGTTTCTTAATTCAAGTTTAAACTCCAATGTAATTCATCCTGGATTTTAGCTAGAAGCTAACAAGCCTGCCTGGGCTGTGGACAGATAATAATATAAATCACTAAATGACTTGTCTTTACTGAAGTTCTCATTTGATTTTCCCTGTCAGTGAATTCTTTTATGAAATCTGTGTTATGTTAAACACTTAGCAAAAGGTTATTGAAAACTATCTGCTTATCTTTGCGTGCAATACGGTTATAATGTGATAAATTACTAAGAAAAGAAATCAATTAATTAAAATGTTGTTCTTTTCTTTTGTGTCTTTCCGTAGCCTGGTCTGTCTCTCATGGTGAAAACTGTTTAAATTGTGGGAAATCATCTTTTACTTCATTATGTCATATATTTTTTATATTATTTCAGTATTCATTATCCCCTTTTAATTACCATCATAATTTCTGTTATTTTTACTTCTTTTCTTTACCTTCAATTTATTTTTCTTCACTTTGTTTTCTTTGTCTCTTTAATCTCATGCCACCCTCAGTTGTCTTTGTTGTGGATTGATCCTGGTAAGGCGTCTTTCTAGTGAGACATTTTGTTTTTGTTTTATTTGTTTGAACAAACTATTCAAAATACCTTATAAACTTAATTTATTGACCGCCTATGATTTATTAGGTTGTAGTATACAACTTTTGGACTTGATCTGATGAAATATGATGCCTTGCAAAAGTTTTCACATTTTGTCAGAACTGCAATTTTCAATAATTGTTCTTGGGCTTTAATCTGACAGAGTTGTGCAAAGAGCTACAATTCTGACTTAATTACATGTAGTAAAAATATGAAAAGTGTTACAATCATTTGTATTTGGCCCCCTTTACCTGGACATCCCTAAATATTATCACCAAGAGCTTTCAGAAGTCAACATCTGTTCTTTGAAGGGTCAAAGGGTTTCTTATAGAACAGTATTTAACAACCATCTGGACTGCAAGATGTTAGAAAGAACTTTAGAATAATATAGCTTGTGAGTTATAAAGAAACATTTCACTAATCAGTGGTAATATCTTTCTGCTTTGAGTTTATTGCAAACATTGACCCCAGACAGTGAGCAATCTAGCTAACTGATGTGAAAAAAAGGAAATAATTATTGCGTCCATCTCGACAAAATTGTTTTATTATAAAGGTTGCAAACAAAATAAATTTGTTTTATTTTCTTAATTGAACTAGACTATCTGAATTCCCTGCTAAAATATTTTCTGTCGCATTAGACATACACTCCCACATGCAAGCGGCGTAGGGAGTCTGAATCGGGTGTTACTTCATTAATTCATATTTACAAATAGCTCAATCGGTTATGTGCAATACTGGTATTAAACACAGTCAAATTGCAATAACCATTTGCAATTCCAAGTTCAGGCCTGACAAATAGCATCATAAAGATGAAGGGACTTAATAAACCAGTCAAATTTTACACTTAGATGTTTAAGGCAGGATTAGGTTGTAAAACTTTATTACAAGCTTCGAAAATTATGCTTAGCACTGTTGAATCTGAAGATGGAAAGAGTATAAATCAGAGAAGTAGCCAAAAGCTATCATAGGTGTTACACTGCATGAGCTGGCATTTATCCATAACTCAGTTGAGAGAAAATGTTGACTAAAAAACTATTAGCCCTGCAATCCACAAACCTTTCCTTTAGAGAAAAGTGGTAATAAGAAAGTCATTGATCATTCAAAGCTGCAAATACTCCTAATTAAGATTTACCAAAAGCCATTTGGGAAACATAGAAGAAGGTCAGCTGGTCACATGAAACTAAACGTAAACTTTTTGGCATGAAAGCTGCTATATAGAGGAACACAAAATTATCTGGAAAACATTCACCCTACTGTGAAATAACAGTAGTGGCAGCATTAAACTGTGAGGACTCCTTTTATTTCCCCCAGCAAGGAGGCTCCTTACTGTTGATGGGTAGCTTAATGGAACTTAACATAGGAAAATCAGAAAATAAAATCTGTTACGAGACTCCAAAAAGTTGAGATATAAGTTAATCTTGAAGCAGAACAATGACCCCAAACATGGAGCCAGTGATATCATGCAGTAGTTAAGATCAATGCATATAAATAGATTAAAATATCCTAACATAAATCAAACTGAAAATCTGGCAAGACAAAAAATAAATAAATAAATGTCCGCATCCATCATTAGTTGATCTTATCTTTTTCCTCCCACTTCACAAGCATAATATACTAACCTTGTCTTGTGCTATTTTACACCACGTCCCAATAAAATACAGGGGAGTGAATATTTTTGCAAGGCACTGTGTGTTAACAGTGTTGGCATGTGAATTTGGGGCAACAGCCATCAGAGAGAAACAGTGAATTCAAGAGGGATTTGGAGGAAGAGGTGAAACGGTGGGATAAAAGAGAGAGATGAGTGCAGCCGTTATTGAAGAGGGTCATCAGGCGAGCTTTATTGGAGGTTCTGTCTCGCCTGAATGGTGCCACAGAGGGCAACATCGAATCAATCACCTCGGTCTCACTCACTTACTCTCCTCCTCTGTCTCCCTTCCTTCCTCATAGCTCTTCTAATATCTTCCTCCACATGTTGTCCCCCCCACACACACATCCACCCCCGCCGCTTCCCTTTGCCTCTATCCCTCGCATTAGAGGTGATCACTGCCCAGTCAGCCAATCAAATTAACAGTCATCTCCTCGGCTGCGGTGGACCCAAAAGTTTGACCTTTGAAAGGAAATGTCATTTGTAATGGCTGTAATGTCCCTCTACTTACTGCCCCGTGAATTCGCACAGACACACACTTATGCGAGCACCTGCCTGGGATGTGCCTCGGCATGACCGCATTTCTATGACATTTGGCCTGTGACTCATTTGTTTGTAGCCTTTATTTAAAATAAAAGTTTACAGCCTTGGGAGCTCTTCTTTGGAAAGTGAACTGCGTCGAACAGGCAGAGCGCCGGACCCCATTAAAAGTATTGTTCTTTAACCTTCTGACATGTATTCAGACTGTTGGAGTTTGGCTGCAACTCGCTGAAAGTACAGCGTAAAATACTTAGTGTTTTTGACAGCAGCGGTTGATGTAATCTGCCTTTTTACCCTCCTTCCCTCTCCAGAGATGATATCTAAACGAAGAAATCCACTCTGACTTGTAAGGGTGTAACTCTTTTAAGTTAAACTCCCACTGTTCCTCCATCCCTCTCCCACAGTGTCACGGCTCTCCGTGACCCCACTCTGACCCCCTCTCTCCTGATCCCACATGCATCAGCCTCAGCCGACTGGTTTTTCTGATTCAGAGAGCAGGCAAAGTTTTGCGAGTCTGAGTCTTAATCGTGAGCAGCACACTATAGCTTGATGGAGGATGGCTCATTTCCAAATGCTTCCCTTTCCTGTGCAGGTCGTGGGTGATCGGCGCCATCGCCCTGCTGTGTCTGCTGGGCCTGACCTGGGCGTTCGGCCTAATGTACATCAACGAGAGCACCGTGATCATGGCCTACCTTTTTACCATCTTTAACTCCCTGCAGGGGATGTTCATCTTCATCTTCCACTGCATCCTTCAGAAAAAGGTGAGTTGGCAGGAGAGGGAATGTTTGACAGAAGTGAACATATATGGTACAGTCGTGGCCAAAAGTTTTTACATAGAGAAACTTTTTTTTTATAAACTGCACTGCTTTAGTGTTCTGTAAAGTGTTTCTGTGCAGACATTCTATTGCAAATATGAATAAGACCAAACGCAGACCTCTTAAAGGAACTTTATCACTGCGTGTAACACATTATAGAGATGAATTACACACATATGGATGTTTGTTTCTGTAAATCATGAGTATTTTCTTCTTGCAGGTAATGAAAACATGACATTTAAAATCAAAATTTCACATCATCCCATGAAAAAACACATTTAATTCAAAAATGTGGGCTGAAAAGTGAAATGTTATTTTCAAAAGGTACCTTTTAATCTGACAAACTGACCTCGCCTATTTGAATTCATTGAATATGACTGTACAAAACGAGGTCCAGAGCAAAGAGACAAGACCAGATTTTAGCAATATTTTTTTATTTTTATGTTTTGCAAAACATATCCAATTTAATTTTGTTTGTGTAAATAGAGTAAAGGTCTGAAGTTTTCAAGAATCTGTAAATAGTATCAAATATTCCAGTCAAGGTTTGGCAGTTTGATTATTTTCATGTTTTCATGGCAATCTCATTCCAAGGTGATGCAAATGCCATTAGAAAATCTGTTTTCTGTTTTACAGGTTGAATTAAGTTTTCTGATATCTGATATTGTGTTTTAACGCAGCTAATGATGCACGCAAACCTTTAAAATGAGAAAACATGTAAAACTAAAAAATTTTTTATTGAGAAATGAATCTATTTTATTAAAAGTTAGCCAGGAAAAAAAGATTTAGAATGGATCTGTGCCCAAAGTTTCAGTGTGTTGATCCCTGAGCAACTTAATCACTTTTACCTTTTGACACGGTGCTTGGAAAACACACCGCCAAACTGCTCCTGGATCACTGGTCAACGTTTCTCCTGCTCTACGGAGAAATATCTCCATGTCACCTAACCTGGAAATGTAGGAAACATTTGCATCAGCAGCTTAACACACAGAGCAAATTAGTTGGGTTTTTTTCAGAAACTTTCGAATTTTCAACTGAATTTTATCTGATCATTTTTTTTTATTAACTTCGAGCCAAATCAAGTCACAGTAAACACACACTGACTATTGACCATGACTTTACAGCACAAAGTCATAACCCAAAACCTTAAGCTTTAGTCATAGAAAGACATATCAAAAAGCATATATATATATATATATATATATATATATATATATATATATATATATATATATATATATAAAAAAAAT
>CAEGAF010001515.1:0-29741 GCA_903067075.1 Micropoecilia bifurca
AAATAAATAATAATTATGTGATCGGTATCGGGGATCGGAATCGGCGATCGGCCCTCAGGGGTGATCGGTATCGGTAGGAAAAAACCTGATCGGCACATCCCTAATATTTAGTAACCTGTTCGATGTCTTCTCTTAGTTGTCATAACATTGTATGAGCATTAATCTTCTCTAGCCAAGAAATCTTCAAACAATAGCTTGTTTGTGCTAGATAGTGTTTAAGGGTATTACGATGTTTCCACACTCGATAGCCCAGTGGACTTGGTTTCATAGAGGGACCAAAGTTGAAATGTTTGTTACATTTTCAGCTGCGTTGGTTCACTTTCACACTGCACTGTCAAGCCATCCAAGCTACTTGTAAAATCTGTTCACTGTTTCGCCTGTGGTGGCGCTGCAGCGAGAACCACTGAAGGAAGCGACACAAAAACCTCTGAAGAAGACATGAGCATAACTACATTCTTCATATAAATTAACAAAAGTGAAGCGCCGTCAGATTTTAGCAGTTGTAGTTGTAGGATTTCTCTTTTGTCCGTTCTCTCAAGTCATATCTCCCGCTAGTGCTAGATGAACGTGTTTGTTTTGTGTGGATTTACCCAGAATGCCCTGTGCTATAGACCGCTTCCTGCTTTTGCAAACACAAATGAATTCGAAGCAAATTCAAGTTTACTTCATCTAAACTGAGAAATAAGGTTTTAGGCTGACCAGAGTTTGTTTGCACATTGTATGTGAATATTGTGGGAGATGTTTGATCTAGTCCCTTTTTTGCATTGTGTTTTATAATTTTTTTTGTGTATTTAGATATAACTTGCAAGCAGCAGACAGGTGTAGAAGTTTGCTTTTACAGACCAAAGGGGAAGTTGTCAGCTGCAATACTTTTCTAAAAAAAAGTTTGATTCAATTTCTTGTATTTCTTCAGTGACAAACATGTTCCCAGCTGGGATGCTTTATAGATCCGTTACTCTTTCGGAGAAAAGAAATGTTACAAGTGGTGAGACGGTCTTCCTCTGCCTGGTTCGCTCTAACTAAATCCGGTCAGGGAGTCGTCTCCGTCCCAGCGTTGGCAAGTCTGTGACTGCAGCTCGTCTGATTGGTCGACAGGAGAGCACCGCTGCAGGCAGTTAGAGCGTGTGCAGTAGAGGCAGATGTCAGTACGGGAGGGACACACCGAAACTGTCACTGCCTGACAAAAACAAACAGCCACAGATGATGAATGGTGTACAGCCTACACTCATAATATTATACATGTAACACTTTTTTTTGAGTCAAACATGTGCAATTAACAAACTTGTTCCGTTGTCCCAAGGGCTATCTTGCAGAGTTCCACTCCAAAAAAATAAGATTAATATCAGCATAAAATGATACAACGCATGTTTGTTTAAAACTAAAACTGCACATTCTTTTCTATAAGAATGACCTGATATTAAACTGGCCTGAATGGGTCTATTTATTATTAATTTGGAGAAGCTATTTATCAATATTTTATTGCATACTACCTAATACCTATATTGACTTTTGGGT
This sequence comes from Micropoecilia bifurca, assembly GCA_903067075.1. Lineage (NCBI taxonomy): Eukaryota > Metazoa > Chordata > Actinopteri > Cyprinodontiformes > Poeciliidae > Micropoecilia > Micropoecilia bifurca. Next base: position 1,516 of record CAEGAF010001515.1, read on the forward strand.
AACACTTTATTTGAAGGGGAGTGAATAAGACTGTCATGACACATTCATAAATATGATATAACACCTGTCATGAACATCAGTAAGTCTTCATAAATATTTATGACTGTTGTCATAAAGCGTCATTCGGTAAATTAGGACACTTTTAATACAAAGTTGACATTATTCAAAATGTCTTTGTTATGCCAACTTGACATTAACCAAGAAATCATTACTGTTTAAACTTTATCTTTAATAATAAAGTTACCTAGTTTTTAAAGTGCAATCAGTAATACTTTTATAACAAATTTATATCAGTAATAATTTATTGGTTAATGTCAAGTTGTCATAACAAAGACATTTTGAATAATNCTTGGTTAATGTCAAGTTGTCATAACAAAGACATTTTGAATAATGTCAACTTTGTATTAAAAGTTTCATAATTTACCGAATGACGCTTTATGACAACAGTCATAAATATTAATGAAGGCTTATTCATGTTAATGACAGGTGTTATGTCATGTTTATGACAGTGTCATGTCAGTCTTATTCACCCCTTCAAATAAAGTGTTACTGACTTTTGTGATGTTTGTGGCAAAATGGTTCATAAGGAGAGGCTTATGGTTTGGTGTTTTAATGAAGAGGGAAGACATAAAAGGGACTAATGACGTTTATAGAAATTGTTCATAATATAAGCTGAATAGTGTTTTTTAAGTTTAGCATAATCCGTTTTGATTCTTGTTCAGATTATTGAATTGTACAGAAATAGTTTGTCATTATTTGTGCTGTGACAGCTGCTGGTTGGAAATCCTTTTTTCTAATAGTTAGACCAACTTCTACAGAGCTCCACACTTGTGATGGTTTTTGAAACATTGGGCTTTCATTTAACCCAGGTCTGCTCCAAACATGTTCTCTGAGATAATAAATCAAACGTAGAGCCGTTCAGCCACAGTCGCTACTCATGTTCAGCGCGCTGATGATGGGAATTTTAAGATAAAGGGTAGCAGAAGAAAATCCTCAAACACTTTTCTTCCTGTTCGTTTTGCATCTGTTCATCGTTCTTCTCTCAGAAGAGGCAGATGTTCAAAGCATTTTCTTCCTGTAGGATTTGTGGAGGACCCTTCAATAGAAGAGCGAATTCGACAAAGGTGCCTCTGAAAGACCAAAGCAGAGTTGTGATAAGTAAAAAGTGAAGGGCTCGGATTGTAATCCATTTGAAATATTATGCTGGAGGAATATGAAAAGGGCAGTGGATGCGAGAAAGCTTTCAAACATCTTGCAGCTCTGAGGAGTTTAAGGAGGAGGATAAAAGAAATAGCTGAACGTAAACAAAGTCTACAGCAGAGACTGAATGATTTGGTTCATCAGATGAATCTGTGTTCATTCAGCAATACTACGTCCTGCGATCAAATACTGACGGCCCCAGAACATTTACAGAAGAGTGACCAGAGAGGGCCAGGAAAAAATGTACAGTGGTCTGGATGTCTATCTATGTAAGTGTGTGTACTTGTTTAGCTATCTTATTTAGGACCATTTCTGACATATTTACTTATCTTCTGAAGACCAGTTATCTTAAGGAGACCAAATCTCGATCCTAATATGGTGGGCCTCCATGTTTAGGGTCAGGAGGAGGTTTATTCATAGGTTAGGATTATAATAGCAACGTTTGGGGTAAAGAAAATGTCTGGTTTTGATATAAATATAACTACTAAAATGAATAAAAAGTGCAATTTTCTCAAATGTTGATGTAATAAAGCTGTAATAAAGCTTTACAGTTTCAGCTTTACAGTGTAGGTGCTTGTTTATTACACATGGCTGTAATAAAGAAGCTTTATTACAGCCATGTGTTTAATACAGCCAACCTCTAAAGGCAGCTAGTTTTCCAACATTTGGAGGTTGCAAAACTATTTTTCTCTCTATCAGAAAAATAAAGAGTTATCCCCGTTTGTTTGTTCATACAAACCAGCTTTCTCCGTCTAAAATAAATAACCACTCATGACACTTGTTTACGTCTAACCAATGCAGCTTTCAGGCTAAATGATGCCGCTTTAAAACCGACGCGACTCACGCGAAACAGTCACTTCCGCTTTGTTTCTGTTTGGCATAAAACGAGCTTTATGAGCCTTTTGAAGAGAGCTCCTTTCTGAGCTGAGCTGCATTCATCTGGCATTAAGACGGAGCAATTTACACGCACAAAAGTGTTGTTAACACTCGACTTTGGGTGGGCTGCGTTTGATGAAAAAAGCTCCGCTGTCAGAAACATTAAGTCGTACACGTACAACAAGCTCCTCTAGCGGCAGCCGTGAATTACTCTTGGCAGGAATACAAGAGAGGAAAGAGAAGAAAAAAAAACCACTGGGAGGATGGAGGGAGGCTGCCAGGGCTCAGCGATTTATTTTGATGCTTAGATGTTTGAGGAGCTTTAACAGCAGGGCTCCAAATAAGGAATTTCTATAAGTCAGAGGGAACGTTTGCTCCGTGTGTTCTGGCCCTCACACAGGTGCTTCTTGTTCAGTTCATGAATAGAAAGCAGCTAGTTTCTTTCTTTTTTTGTGGCTCTGTCTTCTTAAAGGCCTCTCAAATCCACCACTTCACATTTCTCCCTGGTGAATAAGAATCTATTTCGCTCCTTCTTTACCCCTTATCTCTCTCCATGACATCATCCTCCCCTTTGCGCACTCTGATCTAAAAGTTGAGCGTGTGTGTGTGTGTGTATGTGTGTGTGTGTGTGTGTGTGTGTGTGTGTGTGTTCCTGCGTTTTCAACCTCTCACCTGCTGTGACAAAGTGGTGTGTTAGGTCATGTCAGGCGTGTGGACAATGAGCGGCTCGTCCACGATGGAGAACGTCCATCGATGTTACGTGTTATAGCTGCCATCCGCCACCTTCCATGTGGCTCATGCATGTCTCACACAAATATCAGAGACGTGATAACACACACATGCACACAAACCTGTCATCTCACCTTGTGTTATTTTTAGCTTGGCTTCCTTACATTGAAGGTTTGAGGAAGTTGTTGCCAAGTCTCACAGTTGACGCTGTTGTTTTCTGTCAGATGATTCGATCACCAGCTACGCCAAAGGTGGGAACAGAACATTAAACTGGACTGTATGGAGGTGGAGATGGTGCAGGTAAACTGAAGCCAGAAACCATATACTGTAAATCATTTATCTCACCGTCTGCCATTGAATCCATTGTTTCTATTTGCTAAAGGTTAAAATAATAAGCGAGCTATATTTTTTGAGACGACTCTTAATTCATATTCAGAGGTTTCCACATGCTAAAATATTATGCTTTTAAACAATTTTGGAGACCCCAGAATATGTCAAGTTCCAGTAGTGGGCACATTTCTTAGCTAATTTGCTAATAGCACAGCTAATACTCTTTGTGAACGTAAGCTAATAGGATATCAAGCAGCATTACGCCAAGGAATTTCCACTTCCCAAACTGCATGTTCTTTTGAACATTTTTTAAATAAATCTGCAATTAGGTTTTTGCTTGTTATTAGAAGTTATGTTCCACAGAAAAATTCGTGAAGATGTAGGTGTCCAGTAGTGAGACAAATGACCTCCAATTTGTTCTAACTTATCCCACATGAGAGCTAGAGAAATCCTGAAACAGACTGAAATACTGTTTCAGGAGGGGACAGAAGTCAGTATCCCTACAGCCACAAAATATAAATACTTGTTACTTGTCACAGAGAGAAACTATAACAATAAAAGAGAAATATATTTTTTTTAAAAAACAAACATTAAAAGCATCTGGCTGTGTGAAGCTTTTGTTTCTTTGTTTTTTTTACCCTCCTCCTCATCTTCATCTCCCACTTTCCTTCCGTCTCTTATTGTCTCTAGCTGTCATCCTTGTCGTCTTTTATAGGCCCTTGAATGTCTGTCATCAGGAAGCCCACACACACGTGTGTGGCGGAAAATTTCGGCACCACTTTATTTATCCCAATTACATGGACAATTATGTCACGGTGAACGTTCAGAGTGCATTCACAGACTTAATGAATTAGGACTAAGTGTGGACATAAACTGTGCTCTCACTTTCAGTCCATCTCATTTGCAAACGTTTTCCCATTGTGCTGCCGTTTGCCTCCAACATTTAACAAAACTTCTGCTAACGCTGTGCTTTGGTGGGTGTTTGTTTTTTCCCATCTAGCGGTGAACTAAAAAAAGGAAATAGGAGCTGAAACGTTGAGTCGTCATATGGACAGAGCAGCAGAGCAAAAACTTTCTTTTACAAAACTTGACCTTAGTTAGTTATTTTGTTACGGGAGTAGCTTTATCTCTGCATCTTGTGTACGCTCACCGCCTCAAGGCATTTTTCTCGTAGCGAGAGACGAAAGAACTTTGCTTATTTCCTCCAGAATTCAAAAGACACCCACGGCGTCTAATTAGTTCTAAAAGTCGTAAGCGTGCCTCATACATCAAATGCGTATATGTGATCGATTTGAACTCAGTAGTGAAAACATACATTGCAAGAAGGTAGATCTCTTGTTGTTGGCCGTACATTTCGGCCAACAACAAGCACGTCCTCGTCTCTTACGGTGAGCTCAGAGTCAGAGTCCAGTCACTCAGGCCGCTGTTCGCCCTGTTTCTCTCCTCTGTATTCTCTACCCGTCTCTTCTGCAAGAGCTCATTAGCTTCTTCTTGGACCATAATTGGAGTTTGCCAAACAACAAATCTGGGCATTACCACTAACTATCAGTTTTCTACAACTGTTTATCCTTGCAGGGTTTTCTGGTGTCTATCTACGGTGGTCAATGGGTGAAAAGAAGGGTGTACAGCCTGGACAGGTCAAATGGAGCTAGAGATACCTGTTCACATTGGATTAGTATGATCACATGACAACAGAGTTCAGCAAAATATAGTACGTAATTTGTGGAGGAAATTTTACAGACAGTCGACTCCCTGCGATTAACAATAATCTCTGCAATTATTTCAAGCAACATGGTTGCTATGTAAACCTCAGACTTAAGACTTCTGTGAGTTTTTACTTTTTCCAGAGTTATTGTGTTTTACTTTGACAGTTAACAGTGAAAGTAAATCCTTGAATCAAGACTATTACAATTTCTGACCTCAGCTTGCTAAGGTAAGTAAATAAACTAACATCCGCTCCTCCACGTTCCCGAAATGAGAGACAAAATCTATTTTTGTCTGAGGCCTAAGCAGCTTCTTCCTGCCGTCTTGTCAGCTTTTTGTCATAGCATTGTTTCCTTTGTCGCTCCTACTAATCCACTTCAAACAAGAAAGCCCTCCAAGCTCTGTGTCATTACCCCGCTTGTCACACGTTGCTTCAGAATCCGTTTTATTCCTCGGCGTCGCTCATTTGTAGCATTCATCGCCCCGCGTAATCGGACACTTCAATCCATTAGGCTGTTTTGCGAGTACAAAAGTTTCTGTTTGCTTTTAGTTGAGGGGCTGCCGTAAATGGAATATATTTGTCTCCATCAAACGGCAAATGGTGTTTACAAAATTGTCAACTAAGAAATCTTTGTGGAGAGAAACAGTGTGAACATGCTAATCAATGCTCCTCATCGACTCTTCAAGAAGGGAAGGGGGGCAGAGTTTGGTGGATGTCGGCAGAAATAGATGTGATCAGAAAAAGTCAACGTTGGTTGTGTTTTTTTGGTGACAATACAGAGGCAGGCATCAGTTAGCCTGCAACTGTGAGATTTTGTAAGAGTGTGTGTGTGTGTGTGTACGTATTTTTATTGTTCTGCGTTCTGTATGACTTTGACTCTGATCAGCCCTTTTGCTTTGGCCGTTGCTCTAAGCCAGGGGTCCCCAAACTTTTTCTTGTGAGGCCACATGACTTTTTCCTTCTCTGCTGGGGGCCGGAGTCAGTTTGTAACAGAAAAATTGTGACGATTGCAGGAGAGCCTAAATGTAAAAATATATTGTTTTCCAGAAAGCACAATTAAATAACATTTTCTGGGTTCTTCACAGAAAAAAATCCAGGAAAGATTATAGTCCATATTTTCCTAACTATGAGCCGCACCGGACTATAAGCCACAACCCCAAAGGGTTTTTTTTTAAACACACATATAAGCCTCAGATATCTCTGCCGCTCCAGGTTTTCCACAATGATGCAGCAGCAGAGGGGGGTGGACAGCCAACATGTGAGTCTTAACAGGTCAATCGAATATCACATTTATTAGGTTTGACAAAGAAAAAGTTGCCGTAGTTTGGGGACCACTGCTCTAAGCCAACGGCGCAGCTCGGTGAAATCTGCGATATCCAATTCACTCCCTATGTGGCTTTCATTTTGTTTCTCTGCTTAATCTTTGCCTCACTTTCATTCTCTATCAATCTCCCCATCCCCTCCCTCACCTGCGTGTCTCTCCGGAGGGTTTGTGACAGCTGTAAAACCTCGTATCAAGGTGTTGGCCCTCAAACCCTTGCCCTTTTCCTCCACCTCTCCTCCCCTTCATCCGTTTTTTTTCCCCCAGTGATTCTCCTTTTCAGCCCCGTGTTGAACGACGCCCTCACCCTCCTCTTTGCCTCCGTCAGTAGGCAACCCTCTGCCATGGCGGCGCAGCTATCAGCAGACGATGCCGCGGAGCTGATAACGGTCTCTTTTATCTGTCGCTTAGCAGCACAAAGGGGCCTGGGCATTGATCAAATGCCAGCAGACTGATGGCTGCTCAACAGGCTGCTTTTTACACCCACGACACAGCCTATGGGACAGAAAGGAAGAAGGGGGGAGGATTCAACTCTTGCTGGAAAATACAAGGACGGAGCTGACAGTCTGTATTTATGGTAATACTGACGGGAAAAAAATAGCAAAAAAAAAAAAATGAACAGGCTTTGTGAGTTCTCTGTACATTATGGGGAGTGAATGACACACACTGAATGTTTGAAATGGTGGTTAAGCTCCCCTAGTGAAAGCTACGAGGTAAAACTCCACTGAAAACACATGAAACTAGCATAAAACGGGTTCATTAACACACAAATGGGCCCAGAGATCTGAGGGATGATTTACATTTTTGAATCTTAACTAAAACACAGTGTTCGTATACTAATGTTGTCATGAATGTTAATGTAATGAGAAAGCCTAGCACAAGTGGCGAAGTCAGGCTCTTAATGTAATCTTAGGCCCAAAAGTTCAATACTCTGTACATATTCTGTGTACCTCCAAGTGGAGTGGTCTAATAATTCTAAGCTAAATCAATAAGAAGACTGGGTCATCCCTGCTAACATTTCTGTCACTGTTTTTTGCAAAAGTCTGTTAATTTAGTTTTAAATTGTGCAAATCCTCTTGGCCAATCCCCGGTCAGCTCATTGTTAGCCTGGTCTTTGCCTGACAACGCAATTCCTCTTGATTCTCCTCCTTTCCGTTACCCAGGCAAAGCAAAGCAAAGACCGAAGCTGGTTTTTACCAGGTTAGCTCATTCTGGTACTCAATATTTTGATGTGATGGACGCATAGCGAAGCACATGCTGGCACTGAACAATTTGCTGTAGTGAAAAAAAAACTTGATTTGGACAAGTTTGTCTTCTGCTGGAATTTGGTATTTTGTCATATTTTTTACATTTGTATTAATAATCTAATTTTAGTCTTTAAAATACCAGAATTCACTCATAACATTTTTAAATATTAAATCAGACGTTCTGATCTGTTACTCAGAATCTGCATAGTTTTTTACTAAATACCTTTTTACTCTCGTTTGAGTGATTTCTTGGATGACTACTTTTTATTTTATACTTATTATATCAAGTATCTTGATGATACAGATACTGTGACCCTTCTTCTCGTTTCTGAAATGTGCCAACCTTATTTAAAGGGTAAAAGACAGGTTTTCAAACAGGATAAGATTTTTTAACAAAACATAAATACATTTTTCAACCGAGAAAATATTCGACAAACTATAAAAGAAACAACAAGGCAGTCTGTATCAGCAAGTTTGTTTATGGTATTGATAAAATCTCCCCCATCTGCTGTCACCAAAGCATTTCAGAAGTTCAATAAAAACATCACTTTACAGTTTACGCTGACATTTCGATAACTTGCTGTTATCTCGTCGAAGATAATCCGTTTCACAGCTGTAACTATTATTAGCGGCTGCTGCCTGTGCATCCATGTGTGCTGCCTTTTGTGAACACGTTATTAAATTCCTGTTAGACAATAGCACATTAGTCCTCGGGGGAGTCAGACAAAACTGTGAACTTTTGTGCAACCACACGCCACTTCCAGGAACAAAAGACAGAGTTGTGGCGAGATCCCCGCAGCAGGCTCCACTAAGAATAGACGTACATAATGACATTTTAATTTTGTGCTGCTAACAAATCGGCTGCGTTCCCTTCCCCTCGTTTTTGTCTCAAGTGTCAAACCTTCAACGTTTCTTCCTTCAGAGTGAAGCAGTGAGTGTCAAGCAGGAGGAAGAGAGAGTGGCATTATTCTCAGACACCACAGTGACAAAGGCCACCTTTTGATTGTCTTGATTATACTCAAGAAGATTTTTGTCAGGGTTTAATCATGGTGGGAGAGCAGGGCTTAATTTGTCTCTTTCTCTGATCTTTTATCCATTGAACAAAAGCAGCTGTTTAAGTTGTTTCCTGACATTGTGTTCTCAAAATGTTAAAATAACCACAAGAATTTGTCTGTAAAGAGACTGAATCTAAAAAGTCCAATGCGGTGTGTTTCAGCGTGTTTTCACACTAGCTGCCTTAATCAAACTCTAGTTTGTTTTGTCTATACAGTCTGGTTTGTGAATGAGCAATCGAACACTGATGTGGACCAAAACAGTGAACTCTGGTCCTCCTAAAGACCTCAGGCTCAGTTTGGTTGGAATGAACTTTGATGCAGTTTGAATTCATATGTGAACACTGAGTAGCATTTCAAAAACAGGAAGTAAACTATAGCTCATGGCCTTCTGGGTAAATACAACCAAAACAAATGTGACTGAACCTCTAGAGGGAGAAAAATTGTCTTGTAGTCTTTTGCTAAGACAAAACAAAAACCCTACAGCCGCTAATATCTCATGGCACGTTTCATGAAGCAGGACGTTGTTTTCTTCTTTGGAGGGTTTTGTGTCATTTCCTTTAGTAGTTCTTGGCGCAGCGCCACCACAGGCAGGGAGGTGAATAGGTTTGACAGAGTGCAGTGTGAAAGCAAACTGCACCAGTTGGAAATGTAACGACTCTGTTGCAATCCAACAAAGTCTTTCATCCAACTAGTGATTAAAGCACAGATTTCAGAAATTAAATACCACATAATTCAAAATGTACTATTATATCAACAACCAATAACAGCTACTTAAATTGGGCCACTTCCAATGTCCCTTGATAGTGATTTTTCACTTTTTGTACTTTTTCTTGGTCCGACATATGAAACCCCAATAAAAAACAGAGGCAAGAAAATAATTCAAGTAGCATGATCTGACATTTTAAAGGATCAGGCTTATAATGTGTTTTCTGCTGCAAACCGAGACCAACAGCAGTGACATTAAATCACAGTAACTTAACAAAAAAAACAACAATTTCCCCTTAATTGAAGTGGTAGTGAGTGCTACAAGTGCAAGCTAAGGTATAAAACAGTTAAACTGAACAAAAAACACTATTCAAGATGGATAATGTAGTTGTTTCGTTCCACAACGATGTATCTGGCTTTGGGAATTGTCACTTGTTTTTGTGAATTTATGCTTGTTCCTTGTGAAGTGTTTGCTCAGACTATGTTAATGCTGTGTTCACAACTTGATATGCTCTTGAGTTCCCAAACAAATACAAGTTATTGTTTTTCCCGTCTGTAGCCACATCCTCTTAATCAGTCCTTCATCACAGCCTGCAGGAAAACGCTGCGTCATCGATCAGACAGGTTAAAAAGCCTCACTCAGTCCCAATTTTAGGGCCACCTGAGAGCTTATTTGTGTATTTAAACTATATTGCTGGACTTCTAATTTTGCTATGTTAGCATGTTTTGAGAGCATTATGGTCTGCAACAAGTGGCGAGGTGTTGTGCAGACAGTTACTGTACCAATAAAAGTAAAGGACTTTAAATAAAAACTGATTACTAAGCTGTTTTGCCTGGATCAAAAAAAATAAAAAATCAGCTCTGAGTTCAAACTGCTGCTGTTTCTTCCTTCTCTCCTCTGTGGATGTCAGATACAATCAGTGGAATAGGGACTTCCACATTAAATCTGCTGATGCTGCCGTGTTGTGTGCAAGTGCTGACAGATTTATTTGTCGGTTTAAAAAAAATACACACACATTTTAAAATGATGGGAAAGAAAGGCTTTGTCCTGTCTGATTCTCTGAAGTCCTCTTTAACTGACCATATTCAGTCTGTTGTTGACTAACCCAGAAATGTACACAATGCAAGTACCTGTGAAATCTGACATATTTTACCTGCCTGGAAAGAGTCGTGGTATTTTAAGCATTTATTTAACAGTATAGACACATTGAATGTTACCGTTTACATCTGGGAACTTTACGCATGCGCACATCGGTGGAGGGCAAACAGATTATTCCTTTATTTGCCATCCACAGCATCCGTGGTGCTGCGGTAGAATGGATCCATTAACTAAATGAAACCTGGAGATGTTGGTATTATTAATTTAGTTCAGTGAGCGGAGGGAAAAAATAACGCAGAGAAACCATTGATGAACAACTCAAACCACTCGTGTTCTTCCTTTTTCACATCCTATTTCTAACGCAGACCCGTTGCCATAGCCATAAGTGTATCACAATTCAATACCAAAAATCATGCACATATTTCCCACACAAAGAATAGAATGCTCTGTCCATTACAGTATTATTCTTTCAGACTTGATGTTTGTTTAGCCTTTATTAATAAGTGATTGAACACAGCAGTGGCTGATTAGCTCATTTAAACTCCTGCTCTACCGATGATCAGTCAGTGTCGGTGTGTGGGTTGCTTTTTTTTTTAACAAAACCAAAACACATGGAATTCCACAGCACATCTACATGCTAAGTTTGTCAAAGTCAAGCTAGCATAGTTGACCTATTTTTCACAGACCACTAAAATGTGATACCCTTGGACCTTGCGATCTAGTTGTCATTTTTTATTATTCTTTAATATATCACGTGTACATTTAGGATTTAGTGAGTTAAGTTGACATTTTGAATGCTAAAACCAAGGGTAGTCATCAGCGAACAGTTTTTTTGCACTCCAGCAGGAACCTGGGTTCCGGTGTCTTGCGCATGTGATGTCATGTTGCAGCTTGTCTATAGTCAACAAGTTAGTTGACTAACTTGTAAGTGCATTTTGGGGTTTTTTTATTCCTTAGCGTATACGAGCTGTGAGTTAGCCGTTAGCTGTGCACAATTAAAACCTGAGGTTGTGGTTGACTGAAACTGGCTGCTGCCCCTATGTTGTAAGGATCAAACTCTAATACTATGATTATAATAACTGCAAACTTTCACATAGTAAGCATAGCAGTAATGGGGTTTTCATGCACCAAGCAGCAAAGCAGAAAAAATGAGATTTTATGGCAATTAGAGATTCTCCCATGGGTAAGTTTTTAGAATACAAAATTTGAAGGAACACAAATGAGTTTTTAGAGGATTAATAACCTCTGATAAGGGACTTAAAGGCTGAATAAAACATTAACATTAAGGGAACTGTAACATGCTGAGGGTATTTCCCGTGTTTCCTTTAGTCAGTTTAATTTTTCTTTCTGCAAATTATGTGGAGTAAAATTGCCAAGTATCAAAGTAGATTCGTTCAGAATTTGAAAAGATGGAAAACATGACACTGAAGTTAGTTTGGAATACATGGTTTCCAGTTCAGCAGGGAAATAAGTGAAACGACTCATTAAAAAGCTCCAAGAAGAACCCGGCTGCCAGGACTGGTTAGCTAAACCGTAACATGTGACTTTTATGAAAGATATTCTTTTTGCATTATGTTAAAATATGTTCACCATATTGTGACAGTTTGTGAGACAAATAATTTGTGAAATGCTAATCTTCTCCACTTCCTCCCATAGCTTCTGTTGCTGTCTGGAGAAATGCAACACTCCCGACCAAAAACAACCAATCCGAGCCAGGAGGAGGGTCTTAGCGCTGTCAGTCAACTTCAGGTACTGCTGTTCAACTTACTAATAGCGGAGAAACAACTTACTGCTTCGGAAAAACTGTTCACTCACTGTCATCAGCGAACACAACACTGGCTGTGCTGGCTGCAGCTTGCTCTCTGCTATACACACAGAGAGTGATTGACAGCACTAAGACCCTCCTCCTGGCTCTGATTGGTTATTTCTAGATAGCACAGGGAGAAGGCAGAGGAGCTCTCCACAGATTTTGCCTGGTACTGTCATGGCATAGCGGCAGTTTTAACAAATACCTACAAAAATATTTTTTATACTGCAGCTTTAAGGAAAATGTTAGCATAGCCTGTGAAATTAATATAGAGTATCTAAGGCAGAAAGTCTGTTAGATAGATAGAAACAAAAGGGAGCAGATGTTGTTCATATATTCAGAATTTTTACTGTTAATAATTAAAAGTTAATTAAATAGTGCCAGTCAAAGTTGTGTGATGAATTTTTTTTTTTTTATAATTTCTGTATTTTGTTTTTGTTTATTTTGTATCACTTGCAGCAGTGCCCCCTTTAGCAGGTGGCACTCTGGGTAACCGCCCATGTGACCCTTGGCATATTCCGGGTTAGAACGCTGGGCTCCAGGCAGTGTTATAGAAACACAGACCTTCTTGGTGTGGTGCACACGTTCTTACCACAGCATTCTGTTTGTGCTGCCAATTGACAAACATACAAAATGGTACAGTGAAAGATAAAAAACAAAAAAGTGATGGATTAGTATAGCTAGTTCTAATGTAAGAGGGTTAAGTTCCCTGTTAATGTAGCAGCTGGCATCGTTCATGGGCTGAAGGGGTTTTTTGAAATGTGCCCTTAATCTGCAAAGGGCGTAATTGATATTCGAATGTACACACGCATGCATTCGGGAACAGGATCAAAGGCCTTTTATAAATAATGCAGATGCTTTTAATCTACTTCAGTCTGAATTGTACACCTGGAGAGGTCAGAGAGGTAAGAAAAGCTAAAAAATAAAACAAAATTAAATAAAAACTGCATATGCCATATTGCAAAGACACTCCTCTCTTCTTATAAATGCTCTGTCTGGCCCCCTCTGTCTTTCCCAGCATCTATCCATCTATCTTTGATTTTTTTTTCTTTATTTCTTCCTTTTGCTGCAAAAATGACAATAGCTCTCATCCCTCATGGCATCAGTGGCACCACTGTAAATCTTAACTCCTGACAAGACTGGGGAAAAAAAACTTGTCTCAGCTGATTTATGGAACCTCCTTAACTATTGATACTAAATGCTAAATCCAATGCTGAAGGTAGCCTGGTGACATTTGTCTTGCAGTGAATGTAGCCTTCCTTCATTTGGGTTTTTCCAGTAAGAAAAATAGATCATCTTTGCAGTTTGGGAGGCTAAAAAAAGCCAGTTCTTTTGAAATCATTTATTTATCAAAGGCTCAACGTTCAAAGAGAAGTTTGAAAGAACAATGCAGCTATTAAATACTCACAAGTGGAAAGGGATTTATCTTTATGTCCAGCATTTTTCTTTTTTGTTAATCACTTACTTGGTGTAAGGTGGTAGTTAACGCTTCCAGGAAGAAAAATAAATACTGCCTCCCCCTCACTCCCTCCGTTTGTTCTTTCAAACACGAAATTTAAAAATACGGTGAGATGATGCGTACCCACTTACCTCCCTGAGCATTTAGCTATCACTGCTAATTCCAGCATATTGCAACCACTTTAGGTTCCCGTGGCACAAGCACCTCTCACAGGCTTTTTTTTTCATAAAAATTAAGAGGGTTTTTGGTTTTTCAGTGTAATAAAAGTGCGGAGACAAAAAGCAATTATTCCAGTCTTTTCACAAAATGCCATGCGGAGATGTGGGCTGTGGACACAGGAGGTGTAATTTTCTTTCTTGTGAACGTCTTACAGGTTTAAATCTCCTTGAGTCTATACATACTGACTGTCAGATATACTTTAGTTTGTTCAGCTGATATTTCTCTGACCACTTATAGAGCATTGCACTTTTATCAGCGGTCAGTTGATCCTGTAAAATGGAAAGCCAGGTTATTCATATTAACTGTCCTTGGAGTTTTTCTACCTTTCATGCCATGAGTGGTCATTAATTATTTTCAAAGCAGGGATGACTTCACATGTCTAAGAGAAAAGATTTTTTTAAGCTGGCTTTATCATCTTAGTTTAGCAATTAGCACTGCTAGCAGGATCACCATTTCTAAAGCAGCAGTTTGTTTGTATATATCCTGTTAGAGTTCCAAAATACCATCAAAAGGGTAGAAAACATTTTACTTTATTAGCTCTACCTTTCTATAAAGTTCAAAGACTCTCATTCTATCTTTCCCACAGACTGTAGACATATGAAAAATTGAACTTCCTTTGAAATAGCTTTACAAATGTGCTCTGTGCTTTTTTTGGTTTTCTTACTATGACTACATTTAAACACCCAGTTGATCGAGAAAAGAGCCAATTTGGATACTTCTTCCCTCAGTAACAGCATGCACACAGAAGAGTGGTGTTGCAGTGACTTGGTCTGGGCAATGAAGCTGCTGCAGTTCCACTACTTTGTATTGGAAGTGACCATTACTTCCTTTTTTACATCTAGAGGTGCTCAGTAACTTTTTGTTTCCAGCAAAGCAAAGCTTTTTGAAGCTTTTACTTGTATATTTAGAATCATTGTACTGCTTGTTTAGCTAAACTTTTTGCTTTGAGTTGGCTAAGAACCCAGAGCTAGCCCAGACTTAGCTATTTCAGAGCTAACTAGAAATTAACCTTTAGCTATCTCAGACTATCTGAATATGTATTTTGGATGTACTTATAAATGAATCTTCTGTACAGAATGGAATCCTGGCCTTATTTCTCAACCTCTATTCCCCCCCGCTTGGATTGTATAAACTGACAAAACACGAGTTCCATAAACAAAACTTTGTCACAGCTGTGCTGTCGTTTGTTTTCAGTTTTATGAGGGAGAAAAAGACTCCTCTCTCTCCCTGGACTTGTTGTAGGCAGTGTGATAAGAAAGTGAAGAAATTACAGTGACACTTGTAGCACTGCACCATTGTATCATCTGAATAGCTAATCTGCATCTGCCTGCTGATTTCAACAACACTGTGTTCCAGACACCCCCCAAACAGGCCTGTGGGGGCGGCGGAGGATGCTGAGTTGAAAGATGTCTTGCCTCGCAATCAGTCCCCGGCAGCACATGGAGAGCTGTTGTAATTAAGAAGATGTGTCCCCCATGAATCCTATTCATGAAACAGGACTTTAATTCCTCACTAATTAAGGCCAATGTGGGAAAGGCAGAGGGAGGGGTGACGTATTGGAGTCCCCTGCCGGGTGGACCGACCACTGAGTTAGATGATTAGCTGAGGTGTAGAAAACGTTGCAAGAAAACTGAATCTCACCAGCACAGCCAGACACACCTGCCCACCTCTCTCTGCTACTTCGCTCGTCTCCCAAAGCTGCGGGAAGGAAACCCAATCTACAATGAAGCAAACTTTTCAACTGGAAATCCACTCTAACGGAGCAGTTTCCCCCTTAATAGGAGGTAGGTTGCACTGGGTGAGCCAGGCTGGTTGACTGATTAGCTTCACTTGCCTTTGACTTGCTGTCAATAGGACGACAATGCTACAGCGTCGTACAAAGAAAAGGATTTTCCCCTTACAATATAAAAAAGACAGGAAAATACAAAAAGCAGATCTCAAATGATTCATGAAGGAGAAAAGGGTAACCAAACAAACCTGGCTCTATTTGAAAATTGGAAACCTATATTGCCAGACGTGTGGAATCAAGAAATCACAGACTACTAAAACATGATGTTTTAGTAGTCTAAAACTTCATGTTGCCATAACGTTTTAGCCTACATCATGACAGCACGAAGTAGGCTAAACGATCTCCAGAAAGCAACTCTACAGCGGACCTCACCAATTCGCACTTCAGTATTTGTAGATTCAACTATTTAAAGATTTTTCTACGAAACGTGACTCCAAATTATGTGTGAACAATTTGCTTATTTTCATCCAGCATATCTAAAATATTTGGAAGAAAATTTAGATTGGGAAGCTGAAATATCTTGGCGCAATCAGCCAATCCAGGAGAGCCAACCTAGAGACTGCATTACCTTCTGCAGTAGTGATGTAAGAGTTACGAGTATTTGTTGTTTACTGAACCATCAGGTTTGAAAACACTCTTTGAAAAACCTCGCCTGTGGTGGTGCTGCACCAAGAAAGGGAACAGCAGGAACATCTCAGAAGAAGACATGAGCGAAACGTCCTACTACCTACTAGTGCTAGACGCTCGTGTTTGTTAGGATTATATTTACCCAGAATGCCTTGCGCTGTTGTTCGTTTTGTACTTTTTCAGTGGTCTTCAGTCTGCTTGACTTTATATATGTATTTGAACTGAACCAAAGTTCACTTCAGTCAAATCAAGACCTAGGATTTTAGGCGGACCACAGTTTGGTTTTTTTGGTCCATGTCAAAGTTCAATTGTACATTTGCACCTCCCAAAACAAACTGGACTTTGTTGGCAAACGGACTGGAGTTAGATTAAGGTGGACTAAACAGGGCTGGTGTGAATGCACCCTTAACAGGCAGTGATAAGGGTTTAAATAGAAGGTCTGAAGTATTTGCACATTTTGACCATTTACAGATGATTGGTGTCCATAACTATGGTTATGGTTGTTTTAAAGTGCTTTATAAATAAAGTTGATATGGCATAACCCCTGGGAATCCTGGGAGTCCACTGAATAGCAAAATCCAAATAAAGGTAAAAAGTAGTCACTCACAATTATCAGTCTGGAAAGGGTTAAAAACATTTCTAGGGCTGTGGGGCTACAGAGAACCACATGGAGAGACACCTAGAAATGGAGAAAACATGGAAGAGTGGTGAACTTTCTCAGGAGTGGTCAGCCTACCAAACTTTCTCCAAAAACATCTGTCGTCCTTTAGACCTCACTTGGCTGAGGTCAGAGTTCAAGATTCAACAAGTCTTGGCAAAACAGCATCTGTGGCAAAGTTCAAAGACATAAATTGCAGCCAACCAAAATGAACTCAGAAGCTAATTTCACACTCAATAACCACCAAGAGTATGAAGTAAACATGCTGATGAATGACGGGTCGAAAGTGGGACACTTCTGAAGCTGTGTCTCATCACATCTGGTGTGAAACACTAAAACACGGCGGAGGTAGTGTGATGCTGCTTCAGACCTTTGGCCATGTGCAAGCAGCAAAAAGAGGACCAGGATTACACCACAAAGGTGCAAAAGACTCATTGCCAGTTATCACAGCAGCTTGATGGCAGTTGTTGGCGCCAAGGGAGGAACAACAGCTATTACTTTTAAGTGGCTATTACTTTCACACAGGGCCAGATTGGGTTGGATAGCTTTTTTCTCTTAGAAGATGAAATAACTGTCTGAAAACCGCCTGTTTTTTTCTTTTTAATTCTCTCTGGTTATCTTTGTCGGTTAATGAAATGAGTTTGAAACATAAATGTGACAAGAGAAGTACAAAAAAAAACACAAATCGAAATATGTGAGGTGGTTCTGACATTATAAGTGGTCATCTTTCTGGTGGCCTTTGTGGTCACTTCGCCTTCCTTGCCGCTTTGTCTGTTTAAAATGACTGTAAACAAACCGCTGAAGGTAAAGTGAGGGGAGACGTTAGAAGCACAGGCTGCGACTTTGGATGACAGTTGTTTTTGTAATATGGCTGTTCGCAGCTTCGGCTCCATGCGATGTCTGCTTCTCTTTTATATGTGTACTTCACCAGAGGCAACGGGTTTAAAGCTCTCTGGAAGAGTCTCTGAGGCACATTGTCACCGAAATCTGTCAGACTCCTCTCTCAAACTCTGTCTCAGTCTGTCTCACTCACTGTGTTTCACTGTCAACACTCACACACGCATCCCGGCGAACGTTTATATATGTATACATAAGCATATAGGGAAAGGAATATCCCTATTTGCTTCATTTGGGTTGAGATTAACGGACGTATTCATAAACCTGTGTTTTTCTCATACTATGGCTGCAAACTTCAGAATATTTTCAGGGATTTTATGTGAGAGACTTGGTGAAAGTGAAAGAATATTGATACGTGATTTCTGACATTTTTTTGGGAGGGGGGGGGAACTGAAAAATTTTGCTCATATTTGAATTCATGCCCCAGGTGAATACCTTGCAATGACAGCTGGAAGTCTTTCAGGGCACGTCCTTCCACAATTGGGGGATCCGCAGAGTTGTGGATCTCTACACATAACCCTAAGGTCAGCTTCTCGTCTGACCTTTCCATTTAGACGGGCGGCCATGTTTTGGTAGAGTTCACAGTTGTGCTGTACTCTTTCACTTTGGGATGTAATTTTATAACCACACTCTGATTTACTGTCACCCGGACCTGCTGAGCTCCTTTGCCCTAAAACCACTACATGCCATGGCCCCCAAACATTAACTCTTTAAATGTTTTTTGTTCTGATTTATAGTGGCTGGCTAAAGTATTCACACTTCTTGAACTTTTCCATATTTTGTCACATTACAACCACAGACCGATGATTTCCTGCGGTAAAAATTGTGTCATTGGAATTTAACGTGAAGGAAAAACACACAGTGGTACAAGACTGTGACGTGGAAGGAAAATTCAAAACAGTTTTACAGTTTTATCTGAAAACAGTTTGCTTATAAAAAAACCCTGAAAAGCGCAGTGTGTAAAAGTCTTCAACCCTCTTTTCTCTGAATACATCTAATGACTAGAGTCCACCTGCGGACACAAAATGTTGTGTTTTTCAGAATATGGAAAAAGTTCAAGGGGTACAAATACTTTTGCGAGCCACTATTAAAGCCATACGAGCTGAAGGTCCAACTTTATCCCACATTTGTCATGTCAGAGTGTTTCAGAGCATGTAGAAGGAAAGTTTCCCCTCACTCACTTTGGTTGAAACAGAAGCACATAAAAGCGAAACTCTCACCTGACTGAGATGATCCGTTCAAGCAGACGGGCTTGAATCATGAAGGCTCTGCTTAGATAAATGTCCTGCTGAAGATGAGGCTGATGTGGAGGCTCTTCATGCGCCACTTCATACAACACAGCGTACAGCGAGAGGTCAGGTGAAGACCGGGGGGGGGAAAGTATAGTGATTATGTATGAGGGTAAAGCGAGTCTGAAATGCGTGTAGTTGTTATAATGCGACCACTGCTGCGTCCTTGTTTGAAGTGCTAACATGGCTTTGATTTATCAAGGTTTGTAACCTTGGCCAATTACCTGCAAAAAAAAAACCCCACCGCCTTTCGTTTTCTTTTGGGTTTTTTCTCCTCCCTCAAACCGAAGGGGAACATTTCACCTTCTTTTTACCTTTGTTGCTTGCCTTGCACAAAAAAAATAGTCCTTGCTAATCGGTAAAGAGTCCTGACCTTGTTTCTGTTGTTCGGTGTTTGACGGTGACGTTTCCTCTCGTTAATTGAAATTCGCCTCAGTTTACCGCTTAGCCGTTTATTTACTGCAGGAAATCATCGGTGGCCCTGACAATCATGCCTGATGCGTATTTGCCTATTCATCTTTTTATGCGTAGGGGGCAAAAAAAAATTAAATGAAGGATGGCCTCTGAGATTCAACAAGGTGCTCTGGACTAAGAGGTCTGAAAAATTGATAGGTTTGCAGAATTTACATATCTTTTGTAAAATTGCTTCCTGCATCGCATTCTGAATAAAATATGACAGCTGAATCAAGAAATGTTGACTGGACTCTTGTCCGAATGAAGCAGCGCGACATGGAGGTCAAAGAGGTCGACGCCTGGATTGATGTTGGGAAGCAGGAGGACGATAATGGAGGCAGATTTACATCCACCCAACAACAATATGAGGGAAAGAAGACGATGGAATAAATGAGTGAGCACTGCCCTCTAGTGGTCAGGTTTAAAAAATGCTGTGCTATAAAAATGCCACACAAAAAAAAAAAACGTTTCAAAAGCAGCCGATGTTCATAAATGTGTGGATATTTACGGTTCAGAGGGCTGCGATTTTTAGTCAATGCAATGCAAAGCGATAACATCTCTTGGGATCGGAGAGAAAGAGAGACAGAGAAGGAGAGGAGTCAGCTGTTCTGAACAAAACGGAGGAGCCCGAAGTTGATTAATTCACATTCAGACACAATGGAAGCAAACGTGAGCAGGAGAAACATACAACAGGGCACTTGGGGTCACATCGTTGCCGTTTCACCCCCCAAGGTCACAGGGGTTAACAGGCAGGCCGACGAGGCAGCAGCTGCTGCCTGCACACACTATCCATGATCAATTCTTCCATTTCAAGGCAGAGGGGGGGAAAAATGATGAGAATCCAACACTCGGAGGAAGATGGATGGGAGAGAGTCACTGTAAACACACAGATCAATAGTATTCATAGCTCTGAGGAGAAAATGCGTCAAGTAAAAGCTTTTTACTTAGAGGATCTGAGGGATGCTCAGAAAGAAGAAGAAAAAAGCATCTTTATAGGTCCTGAGAGGGAGCGAGAGATGACGAGTACTTTCATTAGCAGGAGAGAAGAAGAAGAGGAGAAGCAGATACTCTCTGAGGAGATGGACGAAAAATGGCAGGTGGACTGTATTTCACAGGAGTGGTGAGGCAGAGCACCGGTGTGTATACTGCTGCATCTAAAAATACATACGGTTGGGTCTAGAGCTGGAGAGACGAACGTTGAGTCCTTTCATGTCCACACAGTGTGTGTGTTCCTGGATACAAATGTTGGGAGTGTTTTGAAGGGTGTGAAACTCAGTGACGTCTGCATTACCGTCTTGTCTTTTATCCATACCTAAAGTCATAGTGTGTAACTTTTGTAAAAAGAAAAAACTTTACATATTTGTTTAAAAATGTCATCTTGTGCACATATGGGCTTGATTGACAGCGATAAGAACCTCCTTCTGGCTGTGATTGGTTGTTGGAAGAATTGGAAAAAGTCAGAGGAGCTCATATTTTATTAGTGTCGTACTACACTGACACAACATGGTGACAGTCTAAACAAAAAGTTTTCTGTTGTTTCTTTTTTTAATATAAAAAAATACATATTGGAGCTTTAATAATAATTAGATGATCATGCGATGCTCTAAAGTCTGATCAGGTTGTATAATTACCAACTAATGAATGAAAATGCAGCTTAGCATACATTTCTTGAAGGCTCACTTGTCATGCTGTATACTGGCTGAACTCCATCAGTGCAGACATTTGTAACACACATCCAGCTCTGGAAAAATGAAGAGCTCACTGCACTGAACCCCACTGAAAACATCCTGGTCATTCCACCAAATATTGATTTCTGAACTCTTCCTGAGTTCAAACAGTGGTATTGTTGCATTATTTGAGGTCTGAAAGCACTACACTGTTTTCATTATTTTGATCATTTCTCATTTTCTGCTCATAAATACTAAATTCTTGCTTAGAATTTTGGAGACATGTCAGTAGTTCATAGAATAAAAGAACAATGTTCATATTACTACATATAAAATAACAAACATATAAAATCAGAGAAACTGATCATTTTAAGTCGTGTCTTAATTTTTTCACAGTTCAACTCCTTGTAAGTAACGAATCAAACGTTTTGAATTAGGTTGTATTTAGGTCTGTATGGAGGCCTGGCAAGTCCAGAAGTCCCACCACTGAGTTCCACCGCAAGTTCAAACTCTGGAAACATGACATGTTGGTAAAAGAAGAGTCCTTATGAACCTGTAGTTGAAAAGGTTCACTAAAAAGTCGTACGTTGTCATGAACCGTTATGCTAGCTGTGGCAACTGCTAGCTAGAAAGTCAGTTAGCCCTACAGACCTCTGGAAGTCTCTTAAAAACCTACCGTCTGATGTTTAGAAGAATTAGAAAGGTCAGTGAAACTTCAGTTTGTACAACAGTACAAACTGAAGTTTAAGAAGTTTTCTTAATCTTAACAGATTAAGAAAAACATAAGCTTCCTTTAAACCAGGCTAGACCACAGCAGTGGCTAAAACCCACTGCAGATAGGAACCATGTTGGAGAAAAGCATCATAAAGCCAAGCTGTACTGTATTTTCTTTGGAGATTACAGAAAGAAGCAAAGTAAACAGATGTAAGACGTGCTAACCAAGTTTCAGTCTCAGGTGGCAGGAAGAATGAGTGATAGGAGGCAGTGGATGGAGAAACAGAAACGAGATGAAGATGGACAGCAGCAACAGCTACCAAGAAGCCAGGTGAGGTTGGGGAAAGCTCACAGGTGAGTGTTCGGCAGCGCTGAGGAGGTTTAGCGAGGTGGGAGAGAGCAATCCGAGGGTCTTTGCTCCACTCCTAAATCATCCAGTGTGACAGAGACACAAAAAGAGTGGCCTTGCCTTGACACAGAGCTGCCAGTCGTCTTTTGATCTCTTAATCGGGGAGATCTGTGAGGTGCAGATCTCTTAGCATCACCTGAGACGCCTGGCAGCAAGAAACGATCCTCCCACCCACACCGCACACCTCTAAAGCCTCGCCAATACCTCCATGATCCTCTGCAGCCTGCAACTGCATGTGTGTGTGTGTGTGTGTGTGTGTGTGTGTGTGTGTGTGTGTGTGTGTGTGTGTGTGTGTGTGTGTGTGTGTCAAAAGAAAGGAAAGTTGGTGGGTGTGGACACGTCTGGTGAACTCTGTCTGATACACAAGTGCTGATGGGAGAGGTGGCACTGAGATATGACAGCTTTCACTTGTGATGTCTGTCCTTGGAGTTCGCCCTGCAAGAAATGAAGAGATCACTTTCACTTTCTCTCTATGCACACACACACACACACACACACACACACGCACACACACACACACACAGGCACATGGAAGCAGAGACACTAAGATGGTACTCTGTTAAGATGTGATTAGGCTGACTGTCAGTAGTGAAGGGTCCTATCAAGGTTCACTGCTCGCCAATAGCACACAAACCACGTTCCCATCCAGCCAGCTTGACAGACTGCTAGTGGAGAGATGTCAGGGCTGGAAATAACAACCAGCCCTGACTTACAACCGGACCGTCAATGAATGGGGCCTTGCCAGCTGGAAGAAAAAAAAGAAGAGGACAGAGCTTGAGAGCGTGCTGAAAACAGGAAAGAAATACCTGCATCGATCAGCCTGGCTAGAGAAGGGATTAAGGGAGACAGCCCTATTTTGGAGTTGACAGCCCAAGGTATCTACTTTGGCTTGGCGTGGTGTGTCCCAGTTTCTCCTAAACAAAATAAATGTGAGCCTTTTTTGATTTTGCTGAAATTTCTAGTAAACACGGATATTAATGGGGTAGTATTATGCATCCTACAGGGTTAGGGTTAACCCTGGGGTTTTTACAGAAGATTGGCCTTTTTAATACGTTTGGCTGCAGAAACATTTCCCTGCTAACATGTGATTGTTCTAATAAACATTCTGAATCCACATTTAACTTATGAAGCTTTGATTTGGGCTCCAACATTAGGATAAATAAAAATGTCATTATGAACCAATATGGATGAAAGAAATTGACAAACATATGCAACAAGATGTAAGATAAGAAAAACTTTCCCAACAGATGAGCTGTTAAAAATGATATACACTGAAAAACACACTAAATCTTTGTATTTTTGGTTTAGTTTTTAGTGCAAATATGTTAGTTTAGTTGCAATAAGACAGAACTGACTTCCAAGTAATTCATTCCTTGATATGGATTTTAAAAAGTACTAGTTCCACTGGCACACTATTTCACAATGTAACAAAACATTGTTTCCATGTTGTATAAGACAGAAAATGTACGATTTGGTGTTTTGCAGTGCATACTGCACAAACGTCCCCTCAGCGCTTTTAAAACAGACTTGTGTAAATGCCAGCATTGGGGAAAGCAGTTCACATATGCAGTCACACCAATGTTGCAAAAGCTCTTTTAATAGCACACCTTCAAAAAAATCAGTGAGATGCAGAGCAATCATGTTGAATTGTATGGATATTTGTGGTGCTTTCGGATTGGTGTGTGAGCCACAGCTTGTGGTGTCTGGGTCACAGCATGGCGGCCGCGGCGATGCGAGGATCCCGAGCTCAATGACTCACCCAGACGCTTCTGATTAAAGAGCAATCGCAGCTCCTATAGAGCAAGAAAGGCTGCCATAATCACCAGGAGACAGTGTTTGGTTAGCATAAATCTTGACTGGCTTCTTGAGTTAAAACTGTATCTAATGCGTTGGTTGGGTTGGCAGGCAGTTCTCCCCACTAAGTGGTCAGACAAGCATAAGACACAAGACGATATCACTATCCAGGTTCAATAAAGACCAATCAACAAGACTGAACATTAGGCAGCATTCAGTTTTTAAGCGCCACAAATCTGGAAGAAACTTCCATAAAACTGCAAAACTGCTGAAAAAATGGTTTCTGGGCTAAATTAAGTCTAAAAGAACACCTGTTTGGAGCTAATTTGATTAAAAATCTTAATGATTTTGATGATGACAATTGTTATGTTTTTATCATGTAAGCACTATGAACTTTGAATTGTTTGTCAATTGTTTTTTTCTCAGTAACAAGAACTGGATATTATTAACTCTGAAAATCCCCTGAGCACCTTATGATGTAGAAAAAAATAAATAAAAAATTCATCTGCTTCGACCCACACAAAATCACAAGGTCATAAAAGGCAAGTAATTAACTTTCCAAAAAAAAGATATCACACATATTGTATCCTTATTTTTACTCATATATTTCTAATTTTATTTATTTTGTATCTGCAACAAACATTTTTGAAGACATCTGTGTTTTTTAGTCTCTGTGTCACAAACCACCTGAATGTTGTCTGATGAAAACAAACTTTTCAAAAATGCATCTGTACCCACTCAGACTCTGTAAAAAAAAAACGTAAATCGACACAAAATGATTGAAAGTGTTATAGTAAACATTTTGTACACTGTATGGTGGCCCAGAAGGGTCAACAAAATGTTTAAGTTGTAACACAACAAAAGCCACAACAGAATTTATACCTTAGCAGACGTTTCGCTAAAACAGATATTTATGCTAGTATGAAAGTTATGCAAAGATTTTTGTTGTAAAAGTTTATAACTTCTGTTTTAGCATAGCTTCTGTTAAGATTTTGTATGACTTCTGTTTTAGCATATGCACTATTTCGGTGTAAATTCCATTTTAGCATTACTTGTGCTTTAGTAGAACGTCTAATTTTAGCTTATGTTCTCTTTTAGCATATATGCTGGTTCAGCATAATTTCTAGTTTAGCAAAACTAAAATTTTATTAAATTTTGTTTTAGCGTAGCTATATTTTAGCATGAAGTTCATATTAGCATAACTCCTGCTTTAACTTTCACTGTGGCTTCTGTTATTGAATTGCAGTTTTCACATTGTTTTTATTTTTTTAAAGCAAAAAGGTCAACTTCCTCCAATGGCATCTCAACAGTAAGACTCAGTTTTTGTCAATATCATTGAAATCCATGCAGCCAAACAGCTTGCAGGCTGTTATTGGCGGAAGAGACGCTCATTATTCACCATGAGGCGTCTGCTTTGATCTAAACCTCGTGTCCGATTGTTTTTGCGAGCGTCTAGCCTCCGTCCAGGAGCAAAGAGAAGCAGTCACGACGTCTCCTTTCCTGTTTTCCGGCCGTCGAACTGAACGTGCGTCATCTCTTATCTCAACCCGCATTTTGACCAGACTCCTGTTGGAGAACACACACACCTACGTTGTTTTTTTTTTTGTTTTTTCTCTCTTAACAAGCACTTGCTATCTAGACTGCGCCCACGCTCGTCAGGCAATCATCCTCTTCTCTCGCTCTTCACCCTCCTCCTCTCTCCCCTCCCTGAGGCCAACAGATAGCCTCACTCATTATGCACCTCATTTTGCCGGCAATCGATAGAACGACGGGAAGGAACAAGAAACGACGCATAGATGTCCAAGTTATTTGTTTAGGGTTTTTTTCTTTTAACCACAGATATATGCGGGGAAGGAAACAGGTGACCGTTGCAGCACAGCTGAAGGAAGGAGACAGGTTTTCATTGGATTGATACAAGGTTGAAAAAAAAAACAAAAAAACGTCCTGTAGTGATCCAGATGTAGATGATGTGTGATGAACTGATCATCTCCGATTACTAAAACCCGATGACTAGGCCTGCCATACAGCTGGACATGCTGCATGGATGGACAAAATAGAAAATGATATAACATAATAACTTAAAGAAAAGACATGTCACCATTTGCCTTTAAATGTACAACATATGAGAAAACTCTGTTCCTTAGAAGGCTTTCTAGTTTCAGAGATCTCAAAAGGTAGAAGATTTGTGACCATGTACATATATATTTATATATATATATACATACATATGAAGTCATTGCTTTGGCAGAGGAGTGCCAGGAGCTGCTTTCCCCTCTGTAACGGAGATCTTGACTTGAGTCGGTGCAACGTCTCTTGTGCTTCTTGTCACTCAAGAACTCCAGGAGGAAAACACACAACGTTGGGGCAGAGTTTCTGTGTGTGTAGTGAGCGATGGTTCCTGGTTGGGACGGGCGTCTCCTTCACAAGCAGCGCGGCACAAAACTGACTACGGCTTCTTGCTGGAGCAGGACTTGCAGCACTGCTGACCGTAGAACCTGTGGTTACAGACGCCGTGCTGAGGAACCAGGTGGCACCAGTTGAAGTGATCGACACAGCGCTCATCTGTCGACAGTAGAGGATAGTTTGAGGATCCACTGTTTTCATTTACAATACTGATAAAGGAAGAGAAAATATCGATATTTGAGGTTTAGTATCGGCCGATATCGTTCCAATACAGAACAAAAGTGCCGAATTGACTAAGAAATATTTTTGGTCCACATCAATTATGCGTTCACACGTCCCGAAACGAACCGGACCTAAGTGACGAACCATCACTTAAGTCGGACTGAGCGGGGCTGGTGTGAATGCACCCAAAGTCAACTTACGTTTTGCTTTCTACTCTGAGATGTAGCCATACTTTAAAAACTAAACCTCATCCAGGCGGCGTTAGGGCCTCACCTTTCAGACTGGGTCCAGCGGCCGGGACCCGGTTACCGAGGCGAGGGGCCGGTCCTGGCGGAGCCACGGGGCAAAAGTTTGTGTTGCACGCCCTGGAAGTGACGGGCCTCTGGTGGGCCGGGCAGCCGGCCTGGGGGCGACCGTGCTGGAGACACTGGACGGTTCGAGTCTGAACCCCTCCTCCGCAGGACACGGAGCACTACGGCAAAAACAGACCAACATGCATCTCCAAGAGGCCATCACCAGGAGACGGATACAGAGATGCAGTGAAAGCATTTGCAATGAAAGCAGACGCAGGGGGGAGGCAGAGGGGTTGGGTGGTGGACGGGTCTTAGCAGAGACCAAGAACAGATGAATACAAACATCCCGGGCAGCATGTTCTTGCCCTCTAGCAAAGCTGTCAGGAGACACCTCCTCTGGTCCAAACCTACCAGCATCCCCAGGCCTGAGATCAAGCAGGAGGAGACTCTGCGCCCGTAAGACTTTTTGCATAATAGATGACGCAACAGTTGGGCCACACAAACCCTCTGCTCCAAAACGCTCGGGAAGCGAGAGCAGCTTCAGGGTTCTGTCTGAGGCCGGTTCCCACAGGCCGTTATTATCCTGCTGGCTACATGTGCGGAGCAACACACCGCCTGCATTGCGAGATGAGAACACGGAGGACACAGTTCACAGGGCCCAACGTGTTGGACTGCAGCGCCGCTTTAAAATCAAACTGTATGCTGGAGCTTTCCAGAGAGGACCAGCCTGATCAGCTGAAATCAATCACTGGGGAGAAGTCGGGTGGAAAATACGTTTCATCAGTTTCACTTTCAGGAGTTGTACTTACTTTTTTTTTATTAATACATTATCACTTTTACTGAAGGGGAGGATAGAATTTGTTCATTCTCACACGTTTGTGTTGAGATCAGACTATTCATACGAGGGCAGCAACTGGAGACTTTTGGTCATTGATTATTCTAGCGATTATTCTGATGATTAATCGAGTGTAAAAACTGGCAGATTTTTCATTTGGCCTTTTAAATATTTTTGTATTCAATATTAGAAATACATTAAATGGTGAAAATAAGCAAATAGTCAAATTTCTTTTTTAGATAGACATTTTATTACCTAGAATGCCAAAACAGCATTTCTGATTGTAGCAAATGATGCATCTAGAGCTAAAACAATCATTTTGTTGAAGGCTAAACTGTTAACCCATTAATAACTGGATAGCAAAATGTGCTAAACAGCAGAATTTGAACCAGGTGCCACTTAAGGAGTTCTATGGAGAACATAT
>CAEGAF010001556.1:0-46243 GCA_903067075.1 Micropoecilia bifurca
CACACACACACACACACACACACACACACACACACACACACACACACACACACACACACACACACACACACACACACGAGAATGTGGGTCAAAACAGAGCCGGACCATTTCAAAATGATGTTGGCAGCTTCCCCCACCAGTAAGAAACCAGAGAATGAGAGCCAGCCAATAGGGGGGCGGCTGGGTGGGCGGGGCTTAACCCGGTGAATTGTTAGTTACATAACCTCCTGTGAGGCCACGTCGGACCTACCTGGAACCGGACCCTGCATCTGTTTAACAGACTTCAGGTGTTTATGTGTGTGTGAAGCAAACAACTAAACACACCCTCGAGTTTTTACGCACAGCAAAGAAGAAGTCCTAGGCCAGAACTCGCTGCCAAGAAGGAACACAAAAACAAAGCCTAAAACGGACAGAGCTTGCGGTTCTCTCTGAGCCCTTCCCAGCTGCTGGGAACTGTTAAAGCATGCTAATTAGTGATGAATCAGGACCAAGGAAGAAGAAGTCTGCCGAACTTTTTCTGCTCTGGATCAAGAGTGAGCAAGCCGGGCAGGAAAGCCAACTTGTGCAGGAGAATCAGTGAACCTCTGGCTCCACCTAGAGGCCGAATACGGTAAACGCCGCGCATCACTTCTTCCTACATGGATCACCCGACTCCTGTTCTACACACATACACATCTGCAACTAAATGTCAGAATCGTGCAAGGCGGAAAAAAAGCAAAAGGGAAACTAAGACGTCAGACTATTTCGGTTTCACCTCGGATCACCTGGGGACGTTCCCGTGGAAACAACCTGTTATTCCGTAGGTGGAGTTGCACCTGCAGGCCTTTTTACGATGTGTCTCAACCAGACTAACGTGTCTCGATTAGAATCTGAGCCTGTTCTTTATATCCTCTGAAGTTCCAGCTCAGTCAAACTGTAAACAGCAACATTTCACCCCAGACTCTCCACTGGATTAAGATCTAGTTCATCCTGACATAAGATTAAATTTTAATCCAAGCTAGTCAAAAAAACAACAAAAAACTGCAGAGCTGCAACTAGCACATTTTTTTAATGAACAATTGGATAAAAATATATTAGAAATACATTAAAAGACGCAAATAATTAAGAAATTCCTTTCTTAAAAAAAACAAATATATTCTTGCCTAAAATGTAACAGCACAACGCTCCTTATAGTCCACTCCTGATCATTTAAAGATTAATTGATTATTTATTAACCAATTAATAATTGGAGAGAAAAAGATACTTAACAGAAGATTTAGTTTCTTTACCAAATTTAAACCAGGTGGAGCTGAAGGGCCCCTTGAGGGGTTCTGGGTAAAACATATTTACATTAAAAAAAATTAGTATTTTTTAAATCTCTTACATGAAAAATGTTTACATTTGTTGTAGTTTTGGCTCAATTACTGCTCTAAGAATGTTGTTCTTCCGAAAAAAATAATAAAAAAAGACCTTTTTTGAGTCACTTAACGATTAATTAATTGCTAAAATATTTGACGATTATATGAATAATTGATTAATCACAATTAATCGTTTCAGCCCTAAAAAAATAAAAGATGTCCAGTTTGTTCTCTAAGAAACCTCAGAGGCCTTCACAGAACAGAGACTGACCAATGGCTGACGGAATTTTATTGTAGGGATCAGAGTAAAGGGGGACGAGTTCGAACACCAGGGTTTCCCCCAGTGTATTATAAGCCTGGCGGCCCGCCATGCTTTGCTAGCCCCGCCGCCAGGCTAAGTGTTGCTTGTTTACGTTTCCAGGGGTAAAAAAAAAACAACTTTTTTTTTTAAGTCGGGCTGCAAGCGTCTCTGCTGTCTTAGCATTTCACTAGCAGAGCAGATTTATTCCCAAAGGATAGGTTTATAATAGGTAGGTTTATAGTTTATGCATTTAAACCCGACAGTTTGCGGGTTTAAACACCCGCTGGCGCCTCACGCTCTGTGGCTCTGTGTCCGTCTACCCTGTAACGTTTCTGTCTGTGGTCCCGGTTGGCCGGAGAGTCTGTGGACAACGAGCAGCGCTAACCTCCCCCACCCTTCCCCTCCCGGTCAATAAAATTTCTTGAGACGATATTATCGTTTATTGGCAATAAATCTTTAGACAATTGATCGACCACCAAAATCTGTTATCGTGACAGGCCTATGTATGCCTAAACAATTGAATAAAATGTATAATAAAATTGTCATTTTTTTTAAATATTTGTGTTTATGGGGCCCCTCAAGCCCTGATGGAGCCACTGACTTAATTTCCTGTCAACTTAACATCTTTTAATACACAAACACGCAAACATGGTGGACCGCCGTTGGACTGACTCGACGCCCCGACCACTGGGCTTAGCAAGTTTTCTGGGGGAAACCCTGCTACCTACTAGTGTTATTACTACTTAATTACTAGTAGTGGAATGCCTTTTGCTGAAGGAGAATTTATTTAGGGGTGTTAAAGTTAAAGAGGACAGAATCCACTTGACAATGATGTGACACCTTGTTGGTTTATTACATAAAAGACCAATAAAATGCATTGAGTTTTGTGGTTTTCCTGTAACAAAATGTGAAAAAGGCATGTTTCAAGTTTTTGTAGAAACATATACCCATAAAACAACAGTCATGACCTAATAACTGAACAGCATTTTCTGTAATAATTTTGTATAGTATATTATTGTTATTATTACTATTGGTTAATCTCTTTTTATATACTATTTTTATTTTTTGTGAGAACTTTTATATCTGATGCTGCTGTTGCACCTGACTTTCCCCTTTGCTGGATAATAAAGGTTATTCTATTTACTCAGTGTTTCTTACCTTAGGGGAGCAAATTCTGGATCACCTTGCTGGAAGAAGGAGTATTCAGTGACGCTGTGCTCAAGTCCTGAGATTAGAGGCAGCAGTGACAGAGCAGGAGACAGATGACTGTCCTGAAATTCTGATGAAATACAAGTTTCTGAATGTTACACATTAGAACCAGAGGCAGGAATATCTAAATATTTATACATAAATATAAAGCACTACTGTC
Source organism: Micropoecilia bifurca (assembly GCA_903067075.1). Taxonomy (NCBI): domain Eukaryota; kingdom Metazoa; phylum Chordata; class Actinopteri; order Cyprinodontiformes; family Poeciliidae; genus Micropoecilia; species Micropoecilia bifurca. The sequence continues at coordinate 3,008 of CAEGAF010001556.1, forward strand.
AGAACAAAGTCATTCTTGGCTAGAGAATATTGTTTCTTATACCAGTTTATTAAAAAAAAAATCAATATAGAACCAATTAATTAAATCAATCCTTTAGCTGTTTTATTTTCTCGTTTATGTTATTTTGTTATATGTAGGGAAATATACCTAGCTGAAAACCTTTTTGCTGTGACGGCTGAAGCTCTTGAACATCTGTTTTTATTTTAAGCTGACTATGATCCTGTTGGACAACACTTTGACTCCGGGCTTCCGGTGGGCCTGTTTGTCCATCTGGACCAATTGTATCTTCCTCTCCTAGTTGATGAGGAGTCATCACAGTCTAAAACAGACACACGAAGCAAGATAAGTTTTATTTCACTGGCCATGAAATGAACTTCAAACAGTTAAAAGTTGAACTCCTTCAAACTCAAATACAACTGTTGTGCTTTACAACCTTTATGGAATCTAATCAAAAGCTGCAACATATTGACTGTTCCTGTTGATCTGCTTAACTTCTTGTGCCTCTTGTGATGTCATCAACCCAAATACACACAGGAAAGAATTTGCAGTTGTTTTATTTTAGTCCACTTAAAAAATTTAATTAAATAAAAATTCCAGAAGTTGTGCTTTACAGTCTGTGTACATTTGCTATGAAAATGTAAGCAAGAAAAATCACCACTGGATGAATCGAGTTGAGTCTGAGTTAACATAACCACTGAGATGTGTTGTACTGCAGCCAGTGTATCTGGAATCGTTCAAGCAAAGCGATAAACAAATAAGCCGCCAGACTAAAGGCTAGTTAAGCTTCAGTAAATATAAATTAACACGCAACGACTTATCCAAGTTTCCTCATATTAAAATAGAGTGAACAGATCAGCTACGTTAACATTAGTACGCCAATGCCTAGCAGTATTGAGCTAACTCTTAGCTATGTAACCGTTAACTGGCACTTCCGGGTTGCAGGTAACACGAAGACGTAACAAAGAACGGTAGAGTAATTATTTTATCTAGCGTGGTTAAGGCAGTCGGTACATAAATAACCTGTTGCGGTTCCATGTTGTTGTTTTGATTGTTGATGATGACAGACCGCCGCGCTGAGCGCGCTTCCTCTACGTGGTTACCTAGGAGCGTTGCTAGGAACGGTCACAAAATACCCCGGAAATAGAAGATTTGAATGTCAGACAGGAAAAGAGCGAGATCACCATATTGCTCTCGAAAACGGGTAAAGTTGCCTTTGTCAGTGTAAAACAGGGTAACTTATGGAGGAGAAATGCCCCAAATTTAATAATTATATTAATATTACAAAGTCATTCATAGGCAAATGCCTCTTTATCCAAACTGATGCTATTAAAAATAGACTTAAGTTCTCATTCTCAAAGAAAAATTTCTATGTCCTAGACATACATTGCGTAATTATTTTAGTGTGACTCGGTATAATGCAAATTATTTATTTATTCATTTAACTGTATGCATTTTGTTATAACATTCAAATACCATTGAAAAAGCATAATAGTCACTCATCAAACAGGACTTTAAACCGTGGGTAGATTTTTTTTTTAAATCTTTAAGAAATATTGAGTAAAAGTGGTTACATATGTGTAGACATAAGGATAAAAATAGGCTGTTTTTCTGTTACAGCTATTGTTTTATTTTAACAATAACATATCATTAATGGAGCTATGAAAGCATTTATTTAACATTCTCAGGAGATTATATTGAAGAATATTTGTTCTCTACAGGGCAAATTTCTTTCCAGATGATGGCAGTGTCGTTCGCCAATAACAGTAGTTGAGTTCGGTTTCGTCGAAGAAGAAGAAGAAGAAGAAGAACAGGACGCCGTGGACGCTGAAGGCTTCGCCACTGTACACGAGCCAAAACTTCCAACGGGGGTAAAAGCAACTCAGCAGCACTAAACCTGGCAACAACTAGTGCGTCATAGAGCAATTCTGGATCGGAGATACTGGAAATAAACAGACGTCATGCCAAAAAAGAAAGAGCTGGTTCGAGGTGAGAATGGAGCAGTTTATTTCATCATATCTTGAGTTTCATTTACCAGGAATTGGAACTTGGTCAGCTTGTTAGCTTACCAGCTACTGTAGTTTTACTAGAGACTTTTAAGTTCAGCAAAACGGGAGTGGAATCGAAGCTGTTATGTGTGAACGTGTGTTGGTCAAGTGTGTAATTTGTTTTCCATTTTATGTGAACTTTGACGTCATAATTTTCCTTACCTGCCAGGTGGGCCTTCAGTGCCCAGAATTCGCCCAGACTCGAGACTAATGCGCACCCATGTGAGTATGACTCGAGACTTTTAATAAAATGTTGCTGTTTTTCCAAACCTGCAGCTCAACTCTTTTTAAACATGCTGACATGTTGACATCACATCAAATTAAACTTCATAAAAACTTCATAAGAGGTAGATGGGCTCTTACCTGAACAGATTTCAATAAACTCCTGGGTTTATATGTCATCTCAGCATAATAAATGTCATTATTGATCACAGATTATTTTATGAACTGATATTAAGTGAGAAGATTTTGTAGAATTCGACGCCTCAAAATTTAGTTATGAACTTTTGTGAGATTCTCAGAGTTTGAGTTGAGATGTTCCTACTAGACAACCAGAGATTAAAAATTAGTTTGTTTTCGTGTAATCAACAGAAAAAACACAGAATTGTTGTGAAACTATAGCATAGCTGTTAGACTTCTTTTTTTTTTGTATTTCAAATGTTAGGTAATGGCCAGTAGGTCAGACCTCAGAAAAACAGAAATGAGTATCGTTCAGGATAAGGTGGATTGTTGCGTCGCTCTGTGTTAAGACCTATTCTTAAATTATATTCTTTCTTTTAAGTAAACAGTGATATGTGTTTATACATTCTTGAGAAACGTTTTATAATCTTACTACATGTGAAAATAGTGGATTGTGCAGGATTAGTTTGAATAACATCTTACAGGGCCTGCAGGAGAGGAGAGACTGTCTGTTATCAGGGAGGAACCATGACATAAATGAACTCTGGCCCACAGGCTGAGTCTCAAATGAGCAGCAGCGAGGAGACATCTCAAGTCATCTCCCACAGTGAAACCCTAAAACATACGGAAAACAAACCCAATTTAATCAGTAGAATATCATTTAGTTAAAATTAACATGACTTGAGCCAGTCTGATTTGTAGTTGTATATTAACAGGACTTGTAGTGTCTAAATCGGGCTAAATTTGTAACACTAAGTGAGCCAAACATATAATCAAAACTAGTTATAACATTAATTAGGAAATGTCTAGAATGAATGTATTTCTATTGAAAATGCTCAGGTATATTCTATAAGTGTTTGAATTCTTAAAATTTGCGCTTTGATCTGAGAGGATGGAGAAGTTCTGAACCACTTTGTGTACCAGGCGTCATGTCAATTAAAATTACTGCACTCATCTGTGTTTGTAGGAAATAAAATAGGTGTAAGACAGGTTAGCTTTTGGTTGAACCCTGGTAAAAAATAGAAGCTTTGTTCCAACCAGGAATTAGGAATATCATCACATTTCAAACTGACATGAAACGGACTTGCTCTAAAATGACCTTTGGCCTCCCTTGTCTAGATAGAGAAGCCCTGAAGTTAAACAGGTCTCAGAAGGTAATAAAATTGCTTCAAACTTTGCAACTTTGTCATTTGAAACTGGCCAGATCCATACAAGGAGAAAAACACGCCTTAATTGCATAATTGCATACATTAAAAATAAGGAAACACTTTTGAGACAAAACTCTACAACCCAGAGGAACGAATCAGATTTGCTAGGGGTTTTGCCTTTCTTCTGTCTTTCTGTTTTCTATTGTTCAACTTCTATCAGGCAATTAATGTCTGCTTAAGTGTGTTTAAAGTGTCTGTGCTGTGCATGTGAATTTATACTTTTAACTTTTGGAATAAACTCTGAAAACGTGGAGCACTGATTGTTTTTGACTGTGTGGCTTTTATTTTTACGCCTGGCGTCACTGAATCCGGGAGGACAAGAGAGAATGCAACGAGCCAGAAGTTAATGATTTTATTCTCTACAACATGCATCTGTGTAGGAAATGTAAAACAAACATGAACTAAATTTAGTAGTTTTCATGTTAGCTTGTCTTTTGTAGCTGACTGGCAGTGTGCAGCAACGTGTGGGGGTAAAATCTAAACTACTGACAAATTGAACTGGATTGTTTTACCTGGACCAGTGGTGTCCAAAGTGGGTTCGGCATCCTGCTTGTTTTAATTCTCTCCCTGGTTTAACGCACCTGCATCAAATGATGCCTCATTGGACGCCTAAGGGGAACATTGACATGCTGAAAAGGTTCCTACCACCAGGGAGGGAACTAAAACATGCAGGATGCCGGACCTCCAGGACCGACTGGACACCCCTGACCTAGACTGAACAAAGAGTTTGAGTCATTTCTTAGCTATGCAGTGAATGCAGCAGGATATTCAGCTGTGTCGTCGTTTTATCTTGTGTCCTGCACTTATTAAAATCTTACTTGTTTCCAAAGTATGAATATTTCTTTTTGCCAAGATGTTTATTCTATTTCTTCCCCATGTCTTGTTGTTTATCCTTTAACCACCATGGCTGTAAATGGTCCTAATTTGCTGATCTTGTCTTCTTTTAAGGAATCAATAGTGGATTTCATGAGTGGGCGCAGGACTTCCTTACTAGAGGCTTTGGCTCAACCCTTTATCTGTAAGGCATTTTCTGATTTAGGCATTTCACACAAGTCTTCTTTATTCACTCATTTACATCAGCTTCAACATTCATGCTCATTCTGACTGAAAGGAGCTTGTTGTTGTTGGAGGATGATGGTGTGGCGTGTATTGTAGCATGAACAGACATCTTCACGTGTGATTTTAATTGCGCTTCTTATTAAACACCACAAGTGCGGAATGGTGTTTTTCATATTGGCGCAGGATCAACAAAGTTTTGAGCACATTTGTCATAGAAATGAAGCTACTGAACTAAAACACTCCAAACTAGAACAAAACATTTTATATGGCAATGAAAGACAATTGTTCCCACTTTGTTTTATTTAAAAGCAACTTCAGAATTCTTCAAATCTTAAAAATCTTTTTTTCCCCAAGAAAATGTAGACGTAATGGACTTTTAAGACATTTCATGAAACAGATGGAAACTTTATTGATCCTATGGTCTTTATTTAAATCTGTTTGTCCTATCTAACTTTCAGCAGCCTTACAATATGCTCAGGTCTTAGAGGATGATATCGTATATTCAGACGACGACGACGATGATTATTATGACGACGACGATGATGATTATCATACACGTAACGCTGCGAGCAAACCTTTGGAACCACATCCACAGATAAAACAGCTCACAGAGGAGGTAACGCGCCCAGTTTCACTTGTTGGGAAGTGAAATCAATACTTATCTGAATGATGTCACTTCTGTTGGTGATGGAATGGGAAATATGACTTGTGCAGTTGAACTTTGATATTTTTAATACTGTATTGGGAATAAATTTCTTTAGATATGTCAAGTTTTTTTTTTGAGAAATGAATTTGTAGCGTCTGCTCTACATGCTCTCCCCAGGAGGCAGATAAAATTGCTAAGGAATTGATAGAAGAGGAAGATCGGCGTAAAGAGAAAACTGAAAGGAACAAACGTAAAAAAAAGGTGAGCTTGTTGTAATAACCACCGAGACTCTACTGTCTTATTGTCATCTAACGGCTGCTCATCGCACACGTCTGTATTTTGTTACAGCGCAAAAAAGAAAAGAAACGACTTGAAAAGGAGAGCGTGCTTAAGGAAAATTTACCTGTGAGTACAAATGGTACTTGTCTCACTACATTGGAGTAGAATTGAAAAGTTAACATATTTCAGCAATTTAAAATTCTGATTTTTTTATTATACATGAGCAGTTGTGTGCAAATTCTTGTTTTTCAGGGATAATACAGATGGTATCATTACAACCTGACTAACTTATCCAGAGGAAGTGTTTTGATGTGATTCATAACTTATAACAGTTTATGTGTCCATGTCAGAACAGTGCAAAGTAGGTCCAAATACAATATCTACAGTTTACTGTATGTTTACCTGACATCAACAGATAGAAAATAACATTAGAACAAAGTGAGACCTCTTGTATGAAGAAGAGGTCTCACTTTGACACAAATTGTGTCTGGTGTGTTTTTGACCAAAATCATCCTTATTCTTCATGCAGTTAACCAGCAAAAGTAGTCAGAAACTGTGTTCAAGTCAATCCTATGAATGTATTTTTCAAAAAGTAGCTTAGTAAATATAGCTAGTTAATGCCAACCATAAAATCAATAAAGTACTTTTAGTACAAAATGGCTCGTTTTGCCTGAATGAAGATGCTTTAAACCATCCTATAGCTTGTTTTTTATTGTTGACTGTCTATCATGTTTCATAGATAGACAGATTGATATTGGTTAGCTACCGCTAACTCACTGCTAATTTGAGTTTGTGAAACCTGCAGAATCCTTGTTAAGCACCGACGTCATGCTTCCTCAGTCTCTTGAATTGTTTTCTTTTTTCACAATCCTCTCACAGTTGCAATTATCCTTGCAATCGGTGCACTTTTTGCTAACGCATCTCTTCCTTTCACTGAACTTTCCAGTATGTTTGAATGCATTGTTTTGTGAACTCCCAGTTTCTTGTAAATGGTCTTTGGCAGCTTATCTTCATCTTAGGGAGTGTAGGTGACTGTTTGCACCACAACCATCTACTCGGGTGTTTTCCCTATGATTATTTAAGCCATTTTGTTATTAGTCTTAACTAATATTTAAATTTTCTAAGTGATTGAATTTAAGGTTCCCATCAGCTGGAAACCAAGTCGGTTAAAATGAACCGAAGCAACTGCACACAGAGTGAAAATATGTCTCTCTGTGTATAATGAGTTTCTTTTTGAATCAAATGACTGAAATAAGAAATGTTTTTGATGAAGGTCTAATTTATTTAGCTGTACCCTGCATGTTCTGAAAAAATGCAGTTCCAACCAGAAATTGCTCGCTGATTTACAATTTAATTTCAGGAGAACGGGGAAAAGTTAGAGAAGTTGGAGTCTTTAGAGAATGAGGAACAAACTCGTATAATTGATGATAATTCAGAGGAAAACATGCCTTCTGAATCCAATGAATCGCAAATGGGAACCAAGGACCCCAGATGTGTTGAGCTCGCTGGAAAAGATATTGTGAAGATAAATACTACAGAAGATAAGCAACAAAATGTTTGTAAAAGCCTTTTTTTTTTTTAAGGCACACATTTGTGATGATGAACTCTTACAGTCTGTAAAATATGACTGCACTGTGCTACTCTTTCCAGGACTTGAATTTAAATAATTTAAACGCTGCACCTACTAAATTGGTCCCTGAGGAGAAGAGGAGTAACCTGAAGTCTAAAAAAGAGAAGAAGAAAGAGAAAAGCAAAGCCGCTGAGGTTCAGCAGCAGGAGAACCAAAACATCCATGTTGCTGAGAAACCTGAGGTTCAGATGAAAAGCCAACCTGAAACCAATAATGAGGTATAATACACACAAAAATTTTATTTTTCTGAACAGAACTTCACCTTTATATGATCTGTTTATTTGATGGGATCCATTGCAACGAGGCCTCTGGATAATTTCTGCTCCTGTTTCAGCAGAAACCGTTTGGACCTATGACCGAGGAGCTAGCGAAAAGAAGCGTAGAGCTGGCCAGTAAGTGAATTTTCCTCGTTTTAAATCTCTTCATTCAAATTTTCCCATGAAATAAAAAAAAAACAAAACAAACGGAACTCTTAACCTGACCTGCTTTGCCGCAGGTATGGGGAACCGCTTGGCCGCGTCCGGACAGTACGACATGGCAGTGTCGTGTTTTACGGACGCCATTAAATACAACCCAAAGGAATTCAAGTAGGAACATGAGCTTGAATTTGGCTTTTGTTTTCAAGAGAACCACAGGATCACTGGATGTAAGGTGAGAATTTAACTACCCTCTGTGTGTTTCAGGTTGTTTGGAAATCGCTCTCTGTGTTATGAAAGGCTTGAGCAGTATGAAAACGCCCTGAGGGACGCCGACCTGGCGCTCTCCATGCAGCCCAAATGGATAAAGGGTTTGTTCCGGAAAGGGAAAGCCCTCTGCGGCCTCCAGGTAAAACAAGGAGCATCTGCTAGCACTTGGTAGCATCTCTTGTTTTATTCCATTACAATATATGTACAGAACCTTATATCTTGCATTCTACATTTTTATAGTGTTTTATATTTTATTTATTTTTTGGTAACTTCATCTGTGTGTTTGTGTTTGCTGCTACTGCACAGTAATTTCCCGGCTGGGATGAATAAAGTACTTCTATTCTATTCTATATTTCTTGTAAGTCGAGTTACTTGACATTAACTCCCATCTCTTGTTTGCGTTGATGGAAATGATTGTGATCAATATATTTATACATTTTGCATTTCAGAGGAAAGCGTCTTTGTAAATATGCTTTACCTAAAATTCCTCAAGTTGTAGTTTTAGCTCCTTCAGGTTCAGATTTACTAAAGTTACGCTTTGCATCTTTTAGTATATTTTCCATGAATAATTTGTAGGACGTGCCAATTTTGTTTTTCTTCAATGAATCATCAGGAAATTTGTCAGGATAATCAGTTACTAGAACAATAGTCAGTTAATGCTTTCTTTACTTTTTGTTGTGGCTCCTTCAGAGATACTATGAAGCCTCCCTGATCTATAAGGACGTGTTGACGCTGGAGAGCTCGAGTGTTGAAGCTGCACAGGAGCTGAAACGAGCGCAAACGCTGCACCTTATGGTGGGTGCAAATATCTACATGCTGTATTCAAACCAGTTAAGCTTTTTTTTTCTTATAAGTCTGAGAATAATAAAGAAATGACTACATACCACAGGTAAACAAAAAAAACTTCCTATCGTCGCCTTTTTTGCGCCAGGTTGTTGATCATGTAACTTGAGTGAAGTCCGTATCAATTTTGATACGGACGGAAAACCCCCCACCTCATTATAGCACTGAAACTTCTTCAAAATGTATTTTCAAGCCGTAAGTTGCGCTGTTATTTGGTCAGTGGACACGCAGCTGGTGTGTCCACAGCGAGTCGCATTTAGGAAGCTGTGTGTACTTTTGTTACCTCAGGAAATGGGTTTCTCTTGGGCGCAAAGCACCGAGGCCCTCAAAACTCACCCGACCCTCGAGGAAGCCGTGGAAGCTCTGTTTGCCGGGAACATTAGCAAAGACCCTGGAGGTAACGTTTCCAAAAAAAAGCCCAATAAAACACCAAGCAGGATGCAGCTGCTCCACACTGTTTGCTCTCCTTCTCCTCCTCCAGGGGCTCGAGCCATCTGGGACAAATTCAAGCAGTCAGGACGTCAGGACGACAATGAGGACGAAGAGGAGGAGGACAACGATTACAGAGAGTGGACCGTCCTGCAAACAGCCCATCCACGAACGCAGCAAGTCAAAGATATCAACTGTCTGGGCCAAATCAGATCCAAATCCCAGTCGCCGACTCCTCGCTCCAGGAGTTCACCCAAACCGTAAGCGATCGATCGCGTTTGAGACGTTGGTTTCTCTTTGTCCTTTTCTGTTTGTTTTCAGTTTTGTCTTTCAGAAATGAGCTTTTGATTTAAGATGAATAACTGTGTGTTTCTCTCTAAGAGAGCTGTTTTCAGTGTGGGTGGGAACCCTGGGTCCTGCCATGACTTATCCAAAACTCCATGAGCTTTTCAGCAGGTGAGTTACAGGCCTGTGACCGTAACATGTTGCTCATCCCAGAAGTTATTGCGATAAACGGTGATGTTGTTGTTTAGAGACAGTTTTCAAATAATGTAACAGTAACGATATAATCATGCAAGAAGACATTCTCAAAGATCAATAAACTATAAGTTCTAATGAAGATTTAACAGTGGAACTGGAAGATATTTTACATATCTAAAATGAAAAGAAAAAAACAAAACAAATGTCACATAAAATGAATTATGAAGTCTCTGAAGGTGAGACCAAAGCTTTTGTCATCCAGTTTTTGGTAGAAAGAGAGAAAATACAAACGGATAAATCATGTAAATGAAAATTACTGAGCTTGTTGATTGATTTTGTTGCTTATTGCGACAGACACTAGTGATTCATTCATCACTCTGAATCCCCGACTGTTTACTCTGTTGATGCAGAATAAACTTCTGTAAATAACACTGATCCCTCCACATGAAATCCTGAGGTTACTTAAACCAAACTTTAAATGTAAAAATCTGAAATCTTTTCGCATTAAAACAAAATGCAGGTCAAAATATTTCTTTCCTTTTTTTTTCTTTATTGTCTTAGAAAAAATGATTTGTACCACTTTAAACTTGCATGTTGTGGTCTGTGTTTGTTTCTCTCAGAGCCGGGACGGTGTACAGCATCAAGATGCTGCTGGAGCTGCAGTGTGCGTTTGTCAACTACACCCGAAAGGAAGACTGCGATAGAGCCATCCAGTGCATCAACGTACGTATTTGTTGACTCTGTGTTGTCATGGTGAAATGTGGAGCTGACGTTTCAAAACTTGAAGCCTCTCGACAACAAGAGGAGCCAGGACTTGGAGTCTTTTAGCTGATTTTTATGCTTTCATGAATATTTTTTTTTGACAATGTACAAAAATACCTGCAGCATGAAGCATAATGTCGAAATGTTTTTTTTTCATGATCTTCCATCTATTATATGTGTAATCCATACATATAACAACTAAACCCATATTTAATAGTTCAGCCGTCAGTATATTATCTATTTAATTTTAATGACGGTTTAACAATCATTATTTCACCGAAATACAGAACAAGCATTAATAACAAAAACACCATCAGTAATTGACTAATGTATGTTATAAACAGCAGTAATCATTATATTTATGATCATTTGAACAGTTTTATGTAATAATTAAAGTTCAATGGTCAAATTGAACTTTAAAAGTAAAAAATGTTTTATTAGTTCTGAATAAGTGTAAGTCGAGGGTTTTTTCCCATTGACTTGCACATTTTCTCATTGGTGTTTCACCATTTTTGAATGTTTTCTGTTGATTTATTTTTGCATTTTTAAAGGGTTGAAGCTGTAGGTTCACTACTTGAATTAATTTTTATAAAATTTTTCAAATGGTGTTTTCATTTTATTTTCTGAATATCCCACCTTATGGATTATTCTTATTGCTTTTTTTCTCTTTCTGCAGAGCTGGTGCTTTCACCCTGCAGCTGAGATAATAATAATACACAGAGGCACTGATTGCATTTGTCTTTGTTAGATGAGGCGGCTTCTGTTCGGTTCTGCTCCTGTGGGAAGAGCTGCCTTTGATTCCAAAGGTGGTTTAAAAAATGTGCCAGAAAAGTCAGTGATTTGCCTCAAGTCATAAAATTCCCATATCTTGCCTGCTGGGTTCAGCCAGGAAGTAAACGTCCCAAAACACAACATATTTTATAAGTCTTATAAAATGACTCCCCATCTCTTCCGGGTGTGTTTGGATTTGTGATCCTTTGTTCACTAAGAACAAGTGATTGGGTTTTTTGAGAAAAGCATAAGTCAGTTTTTACAGCTTGTCACCTCCAGGCCATAAAACCTTGAGGTGGCAAGTGACCTCAAATTAGCAGTTTTCTAGCCTGAAAGATAACAATAAAAAAAAGGGTGCAGAACACTTGGGATGCTTAGGATATTAGCATTAAACTTCTGAACATTTGGTCATGTAAAACCTCTTTCTTTAATGTACTGTAAATCAGTCATATGTACACTGCTGTCTCTGAGCATATTTATTTATAAGGCATCACACCAGCCCTGCTTTAATCCAACTCCAGTTTGTTTGTCTAGATGGTCCAGTTCATTTGGGGTCGTGTGAATGCGATTTCTGATACGAATTCTGGTTTGTCTATAAACCTCAGTTCAGTTGAAGTGAATTCTGGCACGGTTCAAACAGCGGACTATAGCGCAGTGCATTCTGGGTAAATACAACCAAAACAAACACACGTGTCCGGCGCTAGCAGGAGTCTGTTATCAAAGACAAAAGTGAAATCCTACAACCGCTTAAACTTGATGGCACTCCACTGTTTAGGTTTGCGTGTCGTTTCCTTCACTGGTTCTTGGTGCAGCGCCGCCACAGGCGAGGAGGGGAACAACTTTGTCAAAAGGGTTTGGTTGGTTAGTGTAGTGTGAAAGCTGACAGTCTACCCGACTCTCAGGTGTTGAAGTGCCCTTACATGTGGGTGAAAACTCAACCCAAGATACAGATGACCTTCGAGATGAGATCCGTTTTTGTTTCCTTTTCAGGGAATGGTAGTGGAAGGCACTCCGTTGACTGTTCAATATCCGTTTAAGGGCCACGCCGGAGAGATCGAGTCCTACCAACGTCTTGGGTAAGAGCACTGCTCTCTTTCTTCAAGCAACAATAAAGACTCTACCATGTATAAATTGAGGTTGAGAGTGAATTATATTTTTTAAAACAGTGCGTACAAGAAGGAGTGCTTTTTCTGGAGGACGACGGGCTGCATGAGGGATGACTGCACCTTCAGACACATCCCAGAGCACAAGAACATCGACAGAGACAAGTTCACCAGCAGACTGGGTCTCGCATCACACGCAGGGAATTAAAAATCAGTAAAAAGCAACATGTAGAGCTTTCGCGCAGGGTCTTTGATTCAAGTGGATAAAAACACACTAAAAAGAGCTTAAGAAACTTAAGGAAACTGTTCCAGTCCTTTGCATGCATACAAACGCGTATATAACTACATAACATTTACTGTATTGTCAGATGATCGTGCCTTTTTTTAACTGTACTTTAAACGTGCCTCTAGCTCGGATGCTTACCTGGCGGTCAGAAAATGTGTGGAAGACTTAAGTTTTGCATTTTTAAAAATGCTCCTGAAGAGATTTCTCTGGTTGAGTTCTAAGCCACCACTAGGTGGCAGTGTTATATTTTAACCCTTGTAGGGGGGTTGGACCTATTTGCTTTAATTTTTAAGGCTGCGCTTCTGCATAGTTGTTTCATGTTATGACTATTGTTTTTCTTAACTTATGTTTCTGGAACTTTGGGTCTGTCTGTGCTGTGTGTGTGTGTGTGTGTGTGCGTGCGCATGCCCAGACCATCAATGGTTTGGTTTATGATCATTAAAGTTTTCCTTTTCCCAGAGTGTTGGAGGGTCTGTTTTAATAAAACAATGGCTGCTGATGATTCTATGTTTGTGTTGGGCTCAGAGTATTGATGCCAAACAGGAAAATGGAAGGTTTATTTTACTTTGTGTCACAGAGAATGTGTTCAGCTCTTGATTCTTCCTTTCTTACATTCCAGTCCCTGTGACTGTGTGTCACATTTGCTGATTTGGGGTCATATTTTAAAAGGTTACATCTTGCAGAAGCCCCATTTGTTCGTTTGACTCACACAGGTTAAAGTTTTCTTTGGGACCAAATGTTAAAACCAAATGTTAGATGTGGGAACAAATAAGCAAGTCTGGTTTATGAATAAAAACAAGGCGGTGGGGTGGGGGGGTTCCAAGTGTTGCAAAAAGTATTCCTGCCCCCTATTTATAAATGTTTGATCAGTATTTTGTTCTGATCAGTAGATCAGTATTGCAAAAAGGAAAGAAATGATGGCTTAAAACTTGAAAGAAAATCTGAAAAGTGTGGCTTGCATTTAAATTCAGCCCTCCTTAATTGACATAAATTGATACTTTGAGGAAACACCTTAAGCTCTAACTACAGCTCAATACTTTCAATCAAAATCATGTTTTTAAATGTTTCTCAATCTTTAGTTCTGAACTTTGACTGGGCCATGCTAATAGGTGAAAATGCTAAACATTCCTCTGTAGCGCATGCTGGAAGGTTGTCTTGGAAGGTGAACCTCATATCTTTTGCAACATCTAACAGGATTTTTTTTTTTCATATTTCTTGTCCTTTTTAATATCGTCATATTTCCTAAAATTTATTTTTTATTTTATTTTTTGCCTAAAACATTTTTGGGGAAAAAAACAGACTTTTTTTTTTTTTTTTTGTTGCCAGAATCACTTTTGGCAAAAACTGCCACTACCTGTCAGTTGGGACCAGTATCACAGCAGTGAACCAATTGCAGTTTTTGGCCAATCACCAATTCAGATTTTGTCGGATACCTTTTTTTTTCCTTGACTAAAAAAATTGCCGATTGTCAGACCTTTGTGAAAGTTAAGAGATCAGTGGAGAAGATTGACTTCACATAAGTATCGGCCTGTCTCCCGAAATCTGGGCGGATTGATCAGCCTGACGATTTATCGGTGCACCCACAATGATTTATAGGTGCACCCACAATGTTTCACAATGTTTATTTTGGGTGTCTTTATGGGACCCAAAAATATCTATTTATTGCTCAAACTACAGCTGGATAGGTTTAAAGAACATGGTTTGAGTTGCTTAGCTGTGAAAAATGCTTCTTGACCTTTCATGCAGACCAGGCTGTTTTCATGCGCATTAATTGGCATACCTTACAAAGCCCTTTTGATCTGAGCCCGTGAAAGGCCTGCGATACTAATACCTTGAACTCTCGTTGAACCCGTAGGCATCACCTTCACGTTGGATTGATGCTGTCAAAATGTTTCAAAATCTATCCCTGTTTACTCCTGTCCGCGCTCGCTGCCTTGCCCCCCCCCACACCCTTCCCGTGAGCGAGCCGTTTGAATGCGAGCGAGAGGTCAGGGTTCACCAAGCGGCTGGAATCAACATGCCAGCTCCCTGGACGAAGCCCAACCCTCTGAACTAAAAGCAAACAGAGAAAATGAAGTGCATCTTGTTAAAAGACTGTTTGGTTTGGAGGGCTTTTAACTGATTTCCCCCTCCTGACCAGAGCAAAGGGGAACGTTGTAACGGAGCTGAACCAGCACACACAGCAGCCTCCTCTCCCACTCTTTGCTTTGTGATATATGGCTTTGCAGCAAAATCCTCCACACTCCCCCTCAGGAGGACATTTCAGATGCAGTAATTCAATGCGCAGCTTTTAGTTCAGGGATAGCTGATCTGATTATTATTGTAATTTTCTACTCTCTTCTGTTGGTAAATAAAGTCTTTTTTTAGGGAAGGTGTAGAAGAAACGTTCTGCTCTCGCAGGCCTCTCCTCTCGAACCTCACGACCTTCCCAACAGGCCTGCTGCTGTTTGCTTGTCCTCTTTGAAGGAATGATAATACAAACACCAGTCTGTGGATTTTGGAGAAATGCACCAAGACCTGAAAAATTATTCTCCAGGCATTTTTCAATAAGCTCTTGCTTTTCACAAGTGACGCAGATAAAGCCAAGGTTATTTCACAGTAGTTGATTCTCATTGTTTCGTGTGTAGCTTCAACTGTTTAATATTGCAAGAAGGTGGATTGTGTTTAAAATCTGATATGAACTAAGTTATGTTTAAAACGCCCAGCTGTGGTATTAATCCCTAAAACAATATCCAGGAGTATTGCTAGTCAAGTCAATTGCTCAAATTTGAATTCGGAAAATGATTTGTCCAGTAAAGATCAAGTGAGAAGAAACATTGTGATCAGTAGCTTTGAGACTTAACAAACCAGCATCCATGACAAGGATTTAGAAGTGCTTTGTCACAACTCCAGTCTGATCTAATTCACCTCTTGCGACTAAAGTTCTCAAACCAGTAAAATTTTGGCTGCATCCTAATTTTTTAATTTCTTATTGCGTAGCAGCAGCTAATAACGTTCCGCACAGCCACAACAACCATATCATTTAAAGCCTTCACGGTGTTTCCAAACCCGATCATCTGGTAGATTGCAACATTGGTTATATTTCACTTTAAAGGTTTTGAAAAACCTGCAGCAAGAACCACTGAAGAAAACACTTCTTAACAAAATGTAAAAAAAAAAAAAAAAAAAAAAAATACAGTAGCGTCAGATTTTAGCAGTTGTATGATTTTTCTTTTGGCTTTGTCAAAAGGCAACGAGCCAAGTCCCAGACACTTGGAGTTTGTTTTGGTTGTATTTACCCAGAATGCCCTGCGCTGCTTTTGGAGCGGTGTCTCCGGTCCGCTTCGCGTTCACTTCAGCAGAAGTTCTAAGTTTGTAGGCGGGCAAGAGTTCGCTGTACTGCTGGGTAAGAACTGTTTCAATCCCTTTCTTTCCAGTTTGTTGTTCGCTTAATACATAATTTCATCATGTTCCTGGGGCAAATATTTTCCCCAATGTAATGACTGTTTTTGGTTTTTTTTTTTTGAAAAATCGCATCGAGTTCCCCCTACATTTGTGCTTCGACGATAATTACAACAACAAATGTTCGCTCCATTTCACTGCCAACGCGCGTTTTTCTGCTTATTCTGCACCAGATGAATGAAAATGTGTTAACTTTTATTTGAAGGATCTGAATGTGATTTACACGACTTAAAAAGCATGTCAATTTGGAGCCGACCGTGTGATGTTTTAGATTGATGTATTTTATGTTCTTGTGGCCTATTTTTGTCGCTCTCATCAGCTTGATTACTTGCAACTCTTGTCTGACTCCTTTTGTTGCGCCGTGAAATGAATACAGTATCTGTCACAATGAGAAATTGACCTGCCGTTTAATCTGGAGCCCTTAACAAGTTGCAATAGCCTGAACCCAATTAGGGAATTGATTGCTTGCTTTCATTCCCCTCATTTGCATCAGGATCATATGGAGAAGATAAATTAGCATCTTAGCCTTTTGTCCATGCTGCCATTTAAGCTTGTGGAGTATTTATTACTATGAAATAGGCAGAGGGGGTAAAAAAAAAAAGTCTTTGTCCCTCCATGACAAAACCTTTGCTGGTAATGTGATGTTAAACAGCCACACAAAGAAAAGGCCTCACTCTGCCGGTCACTTGATGAATCATTTAAAAGACAATGTGTGTATTGAAGCCTGGTTTCTAAGCTGCTCCATACTTGACAACCATGGCAAAAAAGAAGAAAAAAACTGTATATAAATGTTTAAACATCATGTTTGGTTTCTTTTCTTTGCATCATACTGAAAACTTAACTAATGATGATTTATTAATACAAAACCAACAAAGCTCCCCCACTCCCACTCTCTCACTCAGGCAACAATATTACTTGAGAGTTTTTATGTCTTTTGTCTCTGCTGTGCTAATGTTGGCTAATGGAGCTTTAAGAGTCTGGTGAACTGAAACTTCCAGCTCATGGGATATT
The DNA here is from genome assembly GCA_903067075.1 of Micropoecilia bifurca. Lineage (NCBI taxonomy): Eukaryota > Metazoa > Chordata > Actinopteri > Cyprinodontiformes > Poeciliidae > Micropoecilia > Micropoecilia bifurca. Next base: position 20,086 of record CAEGAF010001556.1, read on the forward strand.
TTCATTTAATGCTCCAATTCTTTTAATTTGACATTTCATCTGTTCACCTTGAGTCTAATTTAGTCTAAGTGATGTCTGAACAGTTCACGCCTCCTGGTCTTTTTCACCTTTTTATCTGGTTACAAGCAGAACTTCCAGGTGTTTTACCAGGATTTTCTCTGACAGTCCAGAACAAAGTAAATGACTGTGAAATGGAAATAATAAAAAAACCATGATTTAAAAAAAATATATATATAAAAATGCATTTTTCTCCATTCTTCCTGACTCAATATTGTTGAACCATTTTTCCTGCACGTCTTTTTAGGATATACACTTATCACTTTTTCACAGATGCTGATATTTTGTATCCTTTTTGATTTGGTGAAAAATTGACATAAATTCAGTCAGATAGGATTGTTTGAACTTTAACTGGGCCATTCCACCGTTCCCCTCACTGCATGAGGGGAACGGTGATCAATAATTATAAAAAAAGAAAGAAAATGAAAATCTACTGTTCCCTGTCTGCTGAAGAAAAAGTCTTCTGCTAACTAACATGGTGCGTTCACTGTTTAGTCCAGAAAGGTTAGTTTTAAAAGCGTTTGACTTGTCCTCAGAGAAAAGTTTACTCGGTGTGAATACTTTAGTACACTTGAGTAATGTAAATCATAGTCCTGATAGGAAAGTAAAACTTGCTTTATTCCCGTGTTAGCCTGGAAGCCAAGGTCACGATATAAAGAGATGTAAATCCTAAACGACGGTTAACGTTGACGTAGAGAACGGTTTTCAGTAATGGCTTTGCTAGCATTACACTTGTTTATTTTATACACTCACTGCTTCTTTCATAGCACAGCATCCATAATGCCCTTTCGTTCTTTATTCCTCTGAATAAATTATTCAAGTGTTCATGCTGAAAGTCTTCGGTTGTTATTTATGTGGCATAACGACTGTAATTTTTATCTCCCTCAGACTTTCAGAGGCACAAATCCTTACTGTTATCATTTTATATTCGGTATTTGTCAGCGACTGAGAAATGTGGGGGGAAGCTATCTAGCGTAAATATCGGCCCGTAAACGAAGCAGGTCGTGGAACTTTTACAGATGGCCGCTGCTCTGTGTGTCGTGAACCTGGACATGCCTTGACGTGCGTTTCCTTCAAGTATTTACACATGTCAGCGCGGCGGGAAAATACGTGGCTTGTGTGTAATCATTTAAAGCTCAGGTCAGGCTGTATTTCATCCAGCTATCGACCCCGGTACGTGAAGGTAGCATGCTGGAGGGCATGAAAAATGTCACGGCCTGTAAATCCTCTCATTGTTGCCTCAAGGAGCCTGACTTCCAATAATTGATGCCCACTTCCATTCATCACCTGCTCTCATTCTTCGCTAGTGCCACTTCCCACACTGACCTCCTTCACACAGTGGCCAGAGCCTGTTTTGTCGTTTTGTGTCCATCATTTCTCAGAAAAGCCTCGGTTTAACCCGCGCAACACCGAGCAAAAATGGTGATTTACAACAGGAGACACTTGAAATAAAACTTTAGCTTCCAGGCTTCACCAGACTGCTCACATCCTGCGTAATAGAAAACCTGCTTCCTTTAATGGAGATAATGCAGAACCTTGGCTTTTACATATAGTTCTGCTTAATTCAAATTTTATTTTTCATTTTTACTATAGTTGTTGCTACTTGCACAGAGCAGACAAAAAGTATGTGCCTCCTTGCAATTTATTTCTGTTGGTAGAGGAAATACAAAAGAATAATTTTCAAAATATTAAATTTATTAAGTGAAATAAAGCTAAGCCAATCTGACGATGTGTGAAAACAATTGCCTCTAAACCTAATAACTGGCTGTTCCGTACATACGTCTGCTAATGACTTTTTCAGGGGTAGTGCACCGATAGCAGATTCATGGCCGATCACCGATCTTTAAGGACGTTTTCACAACTCATAGTTCAAGTATCTTGGTTTGTTTGGGAACCAAAATGACAAAATGTGTACATTTTCAGCTTCATTTTCTCACTGCTTCGAGTCAAATGAACCAGTTACTTGTTTACCACTCTTTTACGTCTCTTCTTTGCTAAAATATTCAATTTAGTTATTCAGTGTTTGAGCATGAATCACCTGCTTGTCATGTGCCAACATCTCAATTGAATTTAAGTCCAAGCTTTGACTAAACCACTCTAAAACCCTCTTTTTTGCCATTCAGAGAGGAACTTCATGGTGTGCTTTTGTTTGTTATCCTGAAACAAAACCCAAATAAACGTCCAGTTAATCTCACAAACTGATGGTCGGATTCTTGGTTCCATCAATCACAGTGATTTAGTCGATTAGTAATGCGTTCCTAGACCATCACACCTCCACTGTGTTTTTCTGAAATGCTGTTACTTTTTAGATGTACATACAAGGTGCACATACTCACAAAACTTTTTTTTCTCAGTCCAGAAAACATTATCTAAAAAATCTTGGAAATCATCCGTATGTTTCTTTGGCAAATGACCAACTATCGTTTGTATTTGGAGTTATCTTTCCATTTTTTCTGATGTTTTCACTTCAGAAACCCCCGTGGAGGCCATCCTGGAAGAGTCAATGCTGCGCTCTCATAGTAATTTTGATAAACTGGTCTCTCATGGGAAAATTCATCACATTTAAATGTTTTCTCCATTTTTAGTCAGTGGCTTAGAAATAGAACTGTAACAGTTTCCAGACTGACAAATGTAAATGACTTTTATAGTTTTAGAGCATAGTGTGGCCTTTTAAGATCATACTTCATGTTGCCAAATACTTTTTTTAAAATTGATTTCTTGATTCAACAAATATGTAATCAAGCTATGCTTTGACCAGCAAAACTGGACTCATCTTTAATAAATAATTTTCACAGCTAATTCACTATTTAAAAACGGGGAAGATATAGCAATACCGAAAAGATGAGGTAAAGCAGAAAATGGAAAATCTGGAAAAAAAAACCTAAAACAAAATTGGTACGTTTGTAGGTCCGACGTTTTGATCTAATCAAATCAGCGTTTATTGCTGACGATTTTAACTGAGTAAGTTTCCTCCTTGTATGAACAAGACAAGACAAACAAGAAGGTTTGATGTGCGGTATTTACAGCCCATTTAAAAAGCACTGAGGAGCCTGTTTATCTCCCTCCTGGTTATGAGGTCTGCGAGGTAACCAGGATGTCTGGGACGATTTAAGACTTCCTCATGCCTTGCCTGCTTGTTCTGCCCATTCAGGATTGCTGCAGTGAATCCATCCACTCCTCCCGCTGTAATGAACCTCCCTCGGGGGTTGCGCTCCACGGTGAAAACGCCTTAGTACCAGAGCGATTCATTACCTCAGAAATGTGAGCTTTTGTTCCGTTTTCAGCAGAGCCCCATTAATCTTGAGCTGCCTCCTGGCATGCAGACCAGGTAGTGCTAAGGTAATTACAGTTAATCATCATTCAGACGTGCCCACGGACCGCCGGCTCCTCGGTGGCTTCCACGCAGGGCCAACTCGACCCACTTTATGTTGTTTCCCCACTTTTTTAAAAACTCATTTTTCCAAGTTGCATAATGAAGAAGCTTTATTTCAATAACCAAATTGCAAGTGTTCTAGCAGGTGCGTCCACCAAAACTACGGGCTCCAGTTGTCCAGCCGCTTCTCTTCAGCAAACTAATAAACAGTCCAGCTGCTTCTTACCAGCTTCTTCCACACATTTAGCTTATCCAGCTGTCACTGCTGCCTGGTTCCTGGAGTCGGCTATGATTGTGATTAATGGAGAGATTATAGGAAGGGTGTTGGGTTTTTTTTTTTTAGCAGCAACAAGCCATCTGTTTCTACACTCGGAGACAAGCAGGTACAGATGACATTGTCTTCATCAAACCCACAAAAACTGCAAATAAATGATCAGCTCTGATCGATTATATCATGTTGATGTGTAGTTTTATGGAAGAGATAAATAAAAACTGCCATAATTCTGAATAAAATTAAAAGGTCCACAATTTATAACATTTTCCTGCCAAAGATGAGAATCGAGCAGAATTTCTTAGGAAGGCAAATGCCTGGCTTGTGAGACGGCTTAAGTTGACATTTTGCGAGTATAATTGCAAAAAAATAGTTCGGTAGTTTAAACTCCTAAAAGTAGTAGTCAAAATGAGATTCTATTAAAAAGATAGACAGTTACATAATATATTACCTAAACTTGTTCGGTAGCTAAGATCCAGATTAGCTGTCAGACGCTAACGGCTACACTGAGAGAACTAGCCAAGCACAGAACAATGTTGGCACAAGTTGAAACTGAAAATTATCATGTATGTATACATTATTGTATGACCCTTTAAAGGGATTAGTCAGAGAGAAGCGTCTGTTGTTTTTTTTAACAAAGAACTTTGACCGTGCACCAACAATAATCTTCATGTGTTAAACACTTACTGGGAAAGGAACGTTTAAAGGGTTTCAAATTTGAGTAACTGATATAAACCAGAGTGTAAAAAAAGTAAAAATATTCTAGTTGTTAAAATGAACACTATTGATGGTTTTAACTCTCTTACATGTGCTATTATCAGTATGTGTTTCACACAAAAAAAAACCTTTATGCACAAACTCCTACTGCTATTTTATACTGCTAATAGTCAGTTTCACTATATAAAACTGTCAAATGAAAACATGACTGTTAGTTTAATAAAATACTGTGGGATTCACCTTAACTACTGTGACGTTTCTATAAGTTTGAGCTATTATGAAAAAGATCTAAGGCTAAGGTTAGCTTCAATCTTTTCTTCTCTCAAGCTAGCCGTTACCTTCAGCCTTCGAGCTGACTGATCTGGATTCATGCTAAAATGAATCTTTTAAGATGACTACTATAAACCTCCGGTTCTACTTTGTCACCCTAAGAAGAAAAGAGTCTATAGTGGTTGAATTTGTTCAGCTATCTAAAAAGAAAAGAGTCTACAGTGGTTGAATTTGTTCAGCTATCTAAAAAGAAAAGAGTGTATAGTGGTTGAATTTTTTCAAGCTACATTGGCTCAATCATCAGTCCCAGACTGAAAGGGCTAACTTGTACAAACGCGGTGGAGCTGTAGTGAAGGATTTGTTAGAAACAGTGACAAAAGCATAAAACTGCGCTTCTAAATTAAATGTTTGTCTTTGAATTCTCTCTTTGGGTTTTCTCTCTCTCTCTGTCCTGGTGTGATGTGTACAGCGCAAATCACAGCATCGGTTTGTTTGACAGAATAATATCTGATAGGCTACAGCTAATCCTCTGGCATCGCCTCTATTTTGAGCCCTGTTCAGTATTGAAATGGTAAATCTCCTCTTCTGTTTGCAATACACTCATTATTTGATGGTAAGCTTGATAGCAGAGAAAGTAAATTATTTGCGCTCAGGCACTGTTGACCTGTTATTTTCTTTCTGCTATTTTTAAAGCTGCATCTCTGTTTCTCGAAGGTTAGAGTTGCTACCAGTAACAACGTGCCGTCCGCTTTTCTGTTTGTTGAGATATGTTCTCTTTATTTTTATTCCCTACAGAAATTACTCCTGGTCCACTGCTTCTGTAGCCGCTTTCACAAAACACTTCAAGGTGGGATTAATGGACCGTCTTGCCATTGATACGTTGAAGAAGGTTGACATCAAGTCTGAGTGCAGCAACAGCTGAATTGCATAGGATTAGGACAAATCAGCTTTGCAGGTTGAGGGAAAATGATTTAACATGTAAACGACGTGAGAAGGTGTGATATATACATAAATTAAATGTAACCCTTATAGTTACCCAACAATAGAGTTGCTATACTGAGCTAATCTGCCATTACTGTTTTGAAGACGATGGTATGAAGAGACTTCTAATGTAGGTTTTCTGCTAGCCTAGCCGTTGCGTTCCTGCGCTATTAAACCCGATTCAAATCTCGCTTAAAAGACAGTCAGGTCTTTCTCCCATTAACTTGGATTTTCTCCAGTAGAATTTCAACCGGGCCAATCAGCAACCGGAAGAAGTTATGAACAATGTTGTCTCTTTCTGGGTGTTTTAGAGAATTGTAGTCGGCCAGTAGTTTTAGCTACGGCAGTGGAGGAGATGAACCAAGCCGTTCAGTCCGTGTTGCCCACATTTACACATGTTGAATTAACATTAACATTCCCCTTGTTTGGCTCGGCACTTCTCACTGTTTACAGTGCAGGCAATTTCTGGTGAGCTTCGTAGCATAGAACTAGCGCATTACATACATCACATGTTTTGGATTGGGTAAAATTTAAAACTTCAACAGAGTCTACTCCTCCAAGAAACACTCTTCTCGATAGCCAAGTTGGAAAACTTGGTTAATTAGTTTTTACCAAGCTAGTTTTTACTAGCCTGGTTCTTACCAGGTTTTGGTAGCTTTTATTAGCCTGGTTTGTACCGGGCTAGTTTTTTAGCCTGGTTTTTTTCATGGTATTGACGCCAAAACCTCTTGTCCTGCACTTTCGGCATCATGTCTTAAAGCTCACAGCTGTGAGTAATACTCTCTAAGATACTGTAGGAAGCACTTCAGATCTTCTGATTCAGTGAATCTCTCTTATTCAGAGCCACTACTGAAGCTTTTGGTGTCATTAGCTTAATTTTTTATATTTTTTTTAACCCACAGGAATCACTTGTGACCCAGTGCTTCTGTGTTTAGTTGTGTCACTTTCCCAAATGGAGCCTTTGAGGAATTATTTTTTGCAATTAATTATTTTTCCTTATAGAAAATACTGTTTGACTGTGTGAGTTTGTTTAGCTAGAGTTTTATGGAGCTATTGCTACTCTTAGCTCTGTGAACACTTTGCTTTTCTTTTGTTATAGACACTCTCCCTGGACCAGAGCCTCGTCTCTTTCCTGTTCCCTTAATCTCCAGATATTACGTAGCCGACTAGATGGGTTTTTATAAAAATAAATATCTCCGACACATTGTGCAAAAAAATTATATTGTACACATTGGATCAGTTTCAGAAAACTTCTCATCCTACGAAACCGACATTGAGTGCTGTTTTAAACATGCCAAACCCATAGGGGGCAGTGTAGTGCAAAGCTAAAACCTGTCAAAACCACCATGGCTTCCTGCTAAACATGTCCATAGAGGAGGGATCATCTCTATGGACAGATATGTAAGTTGAACTAGTTTTTAAAAGCAAATTAGAATAGGAAGTTAGTAAAACATGAGATGAATCATAATGAAGTAAGTGTGTGAACATATCAACGCCATATTTGTCGCAGGCCATAATGCGCTGGACCCAAAAATCTCCTATGTTTACTCGCAAACACAAACATGAAGTTTTCTCAGATATCCACTTCATTTGGAGTTTTTTCTAAATAAATTATTTTAAATGATATTAAACAGGGTCTTTTGTGGACGAAAGTACAAAATGCATAAAAATATATTTGTTTTCCCAGACGTTTGAACTCGACTTTTAATACATAACCTTGAACAAACTTATTCATATCACAAACTGGATTTCATTGCACTGTAACATACCTACATCTGACTTTCTGATTAAATTGTAGCAAACTGAATAGAGTTGATTTGAGTCTGCGCCAAACAGCACATTTTAAACAACTGAATATGAACTGGAACGTCTCTGTGAATCGGCTTGACATAAATCAACCAAACCGAATCGGATTATTGATCACAGTAAACCCGGTTACTCTGGTGGAACGGCAACTTATCCTCTGCATTGTGATTCTAACTGAGGAAAGACATTATCATATCGCAGCCAAATGCTCTTTTTTCCTCCCGTTAGACTCGGGACCAGCTGTCAGTTTTTAGAAAGAGGCTTGTGTTTTTCCTCAATTTTACAGCTAAACTCTCTCAACTGTGCACTCTCCCCCAAAGAACAACCAGGCAGCCATCCGTTAAAAATAAATAATTCTGTGAAGATTTCCTGACCAGCTCACCATTGCATATTTCTCTACAGAGCAGCCGACAGGTTCCGAGGGTATTGATTACCATTTTATTGTCGAGCCCAGACTGGAATCGGTTTGTGGCTGTTTGAAATTTAAATGAAGGTAAACACGGTGCTTATGAGGCTGCAGCAGCAAATCTGACTGGCCTCCTTCACATTTACACCTAATCCAGGCTTGTTGTTGATGAAGAATCAAATCCGGTGAGACGTGACATTTTGAGTGAAGTGGTCGGACGTCCCACGATAAATGAGGGTTAAAAGCTTTTCTCGGGTTTGCTTCACACCTCTTGGCCAGCAGTACATCACATTTACAGGAGCAGGAAGCAGATATTCTACCTCTGTTGTTCTTTAATGTCACAAATATGAAGAATGAAGCAAAAAAAAGAATCATGAACACACTGGAACACGGAAACATCCGGGCAACACAGAGAGACAAGTTAACCTACTAGACGCGTTTTTGGGCTGTGGGAACAGATTGGAGTACATGGACATGAACACTTAAAGCATAAAATATCTTCTTTTCTTTTTTTTTTTTTTTTACAACAAATTGCACTTCATCTGAAATTATTGTTTTATTTTAAATTATTTGTGTTTCTGAGGTGTGTGCTGTTGACCTCTTGGCTGGTTCACCTCAGTAAAAGAGACGTGAGTCTGTTTGTTTTTCCTTCTTTTTTTAACCTGGTTAAATAAAGATTACTACTACTATTGAAAATAAATAAATAAATATAGAGAGTTATTTGGGGGAAAAGTCAGTGGGCAAGATCCTGAAAAGATTATCTCCGATAATGAGAAAACCTAAGCAAACTTTAATTCAAGGAAAATTACAAAATAAAAAAATCTAAAAAATGTTTTCGCCATGTTTTCTGGTATTTTAGCAAATAGAAATAATTTCTGTAATTCTAACTAAGCTAAAACAAGAGAAGCTTGGTCAAATTTAACTTGAGACAGAAAAGAAAATCGCATTTGTGTCTTTTTATTTGGCGTATGAAAATATCTGGTTTCAACTGTATTCTCAGTCTTTAAACTGTGTTTTGTAACATCATAAAAGCAAACGGTGTTTCCAAGGTTCAGATGTACTAATTTCTGTCCGTTTCAATTGAAATTGTTTTTCAAATAAGCTTAAAAAAAAAGCAGCAGCTCTATTTGTTATGGTGGTAAAATGTCATTTTGATTGATGATTATGTAACACTGCTCTTAAAAGGAAACCTGAGATGGGGTCGTACCTTTGTGGCCCCCTTCCCCCGTAACTACAACACACCTGTCCCTTTGTGTAACATTTTGACCACACACACACACACACACACACACACACAGAAACTGGACAAAAAAAAAGTCCCCCCAGAGGTTTCTGCCCAGTCATTTGGCACATTTTTGATGTTGAATCAAAAAAGACAAAATGAGAGAACGGGGGAGGGGGGGGAGCAAAGGGAGCAATCTGGGCTTCCAATCCTGTGAAAGGCTCTCTTTGTTGAACACTCCTCTCTGAACACACACAAACACACACACACACACACACACACACACACACACACACACACACACACACACACATCCTCTCTGTATGCACCCTTCCCACCTCCTTCTCTCTCTGCCTCCCAAAGGCTGGGTGGATTTTTCATTAAACGCTATCAGAAATGTGACTGCTCCTATTCATGGCTTGATGGAGGGTCTGGCTGTGCGGCTGCAGGATGACAGGAATCCAGGTTGTAGTGAAGCTCTGGGACAATGACAGAGAGGAATAAACAAATAAAAGCTGTGTTGCCTGTTTGCTTTTGCGTTTCCTTCTTATATTACTATTTCCAAATGAAGAAAGCTGCTGCAAAATCATTTATTTTCTGACCAATGCTTTCATTTTCTTTTTTCTTTTTAAAAAAGCAACAACAAAAAAGAGTATCCTTGAAATGAGATTATGCTAAGAGTCTTTGAGCAGTTATTATCTTACCAGTTGTAGATGGCTGTTTTGGCATCTTTATTTATTACTTATATATCAATAACTGTCTGATATGCAAGTGGTATAAAAAATGTATTTTGATTTCTACACCAGTAAATGTGATGGAAAATATATGTTCCTTCCTCAGTTCATGTTTCTCATAGGGAGATAATCAGTGATGCACTGCCCTCTACATCTATTCCCAGTGTAAATAATCCTGGACTTTTATAACTTTTTTTAACCTGAAGCAATTTTACATATTTTCAAGACACACAGTTCTATTTTATAGCATAATTAAGTAACTATGTTACCATCAGTTGTTATGAAAAAGCTGTATAAATAAAAAAAATCCTTAAAAGAAAGGCCTAAACTTGACTTTGAAATTTTATGCTTTGAAATTGACGTGTCTCTTTACAAAGGTCCTACTCTTTCCGACACGTTATCAAACAGTGTTCCTCCACGATGCGTTGTAAGTCCAAAGCCTACAGCAGCGTTTAATATAGGGGCTCATATGATGACCTCAGCAGATGCTCAACTCCACCAGGTATTTGCTAATTGCTGCTGGCTAGTCTGAAGGAGCTGAGTTGAGGAAACAGGGGAGAGCTTCTCTCACATTGGAGGAGGAGCTTTGGGTGAACAAGCAGTGCTTTGTATGAGGAAGTGTTCAGGCATCCTGAATGGGAGATTCATTATTTCATAAAACATGCATGAAAGAATCAAAGTTCTCATGTTATTTTGATCAGGGAACAACATAATATACGAAGTTGATTTGACAAAACACCCGCAACTTTAACAGAATCTCACTTTGAAAATGTTGAACTGTCCCTTTAAGGCCTTTGCAGTGAAAGGAGAAAACGAGGTCACATTGTTGTATCCAACAGCAGCTCAGTGGTTTCCTCAAAGTAAGGCCTCCTAGTCCTCATTTTTCTAAAGTGCTTGAAAGGTCAACAGCACTCTGCCTACACCAAGCATGTTGTATCGTCGTCTCCCCCCCGATAAACCTGGAGACTACACACCTTCCTGCTTTTAATTTCTCTTAAAAGAGAAAAGATGAACCTCTGCCATTGTTACATGCTGGTCAATTCCGTCACGGGACAAAGGGACGACAGCAGGATCGGGAGGGAAAACACAAACAATGATTTCCGCAACAGCACTTTAATCCCCCCGGTGTTAAGAACTGACAAAAGGCTAGGAGGTTTTTCCACCAATGAAACCAGAATCTGAAGATTCAGGTTGAAGAAAAGCGGAGAGGGGAGGGAATCTTTTGTGTTTAAAAGAAAAAAAGGTCTTTTATCTGCTTTTGAAGTCAGTGAGACCTGCCAGCCCGTCTTTGTAAGCAGCCCCCATGTCCCACAGCAAACCACCACCTCACTTTCATCTGCCCGTCATCTTAGGGGGCAATTAATGCCATTCAGGTCTGCCCACTACACACACACACACACACACACACACACACACACAGAAAGAGGGAGGGACATGGTGGGACTCGTTGGAGCCGGTGCTTGACGGCAGTTTAGTGTAGCCTCATTTGGAAAGCAAGAGGAAGCAGCGTTTCTCAATTTGTTAAAAACTTTCTCTGCTGTTGTTTCTCATAAACGAGTGACAAAACCGGTGGCTTTGTAGATTCCAGGGCAGAAGGCGCTTCTCAAACCATTCTCACTTTTCATGAAGCATATAGATTTTTAAAAGTACTATTCATACAGAACATCCTGTAAACAGCGGCGCACGGCGCACCAGAGGGGGGGTGGGGGTGGGGTCCTGACTTAGAAAAAATATATAATTAGAGCTGACAAAGTTAAGGTGTTAACACATGCGATTAATCTAAAAGTTTAACAAATTAATAAAATATAGCGCAGATTAATCACATGAAATTTCAACATTTATCTGCGTGATATAAAATAAATTTAACAAATATACCTAGACTGTCATTGTTGACGACATGCAATTACCCTAAAGCCTTTTTTTTTTTGCATTAATACATAATCCATATTAACGTATGGTTAAACACTATGCAACATTTTAACCTCTTTAAATTCTGCACCTAAAAATTAACCATAGTATGAAAGAACTAAAACTACTACTACAACTAACAAGAACTAAACTAGAACAAAACGATATTTAACTACAAATAGAAACCATCCCGAAAACTAACTGAATTGGACAAAGACAAAAAGTCACAACAAAATAAAACTATAATGAGAAGCACTAATCTGTGAAAGCCCTGCCCACGGCCCTAGAACGTCGCCCGTCCGGCCCTGTTGATTTGGCTTCTGTTTACAGTGAAGCACTGCGGAAAGCAGCCAGGCTGGTTCTTAATTAATATTTCACTGCTTGGAATGATGGCGCTGTGAGGAAGGTGTGTGATTGTGGCGCTTACTGATAACTCTAACTCATGACAGGGTGAGGAGCAGCTCAGGTTTTAGCGCTTGACCTTTTTGCTCTTGGCTGTGGTTCCTTTTTTACCCCCAGGGGACTCCCTGCTGTTCCTCCTCTAATACAGTGGCTCAGGCGCTGGCGTCTGGGAAGAAAAAAAAAGGCAGGGGAAATAAGGCCTCCATTTGCATTACGTAATTTCATGCATTATTCAGCGCTTCGGAGAATCATTTCACCTAGACAACTCCTCAGAGGGTGGCGGGGAGATAACTGTTAGTGACAGGACTGGCTCATGAAATGCAGAGCGACTTGAACCGTGCAATCTGCAGATATTACCCCGAGTATGACTAGGAAATAGACACCGGCGCATCTACACACACACACACACACATTGGAAAGCAGGATCTGGTCAAAGCTTTTATGCTTTTTTTTGTCCCCCCTGTAATAGGAGGATGCAAGGCTTTACAGTAGAAGCGTTTTATGGTACCATCGTGTTATTTCAGAGTGTAGAAGCATAAATACAGAAGATTGAAAAAAAAAATCTAAGAGTTGATCTGCATCTTTCCATTGTAGATACAAAACCACAGAGAGGCGTCCTACACACACAAGTCATGTCAACATTTCATACATAAACTGAATTCTCATTCCTTTTAAAGTCTGGTTTTAGAATGAATGAATGATTGAGCAGATTGATGAACGTATGGATGGATGAATGAGTAGGAGGGGCAAATGGATGGAAAAGCAATAAATAACATGAATAAATAACATGATGCATTAAAATTAGCTCAATAATTTTCATTTGCATTACTTATTGTTTTTCTCTTTTCTCTCTTTCTGCCAAAGACTGGATGATGAAAGTTTTCAGTCTGGTGTTTTGGTCTCAACTGGCCCCTTTTTCCTGAAAGACGATTTTGTTTACAAGCTTCATAATTAATTTCATTTGTTGTTTCTGTTTTTTTTGTTGAGTTATTTTGGATATTTAAAATGTCTTCCAGTCCCACTTTACATTCTGATAAACAATTAAAAGTTTAAAGATATTTGACAATGTGTTCTCAGATTAGTTTGCCGTTACCATTACTTGAAAACAATCTCGAGATTGCTTGATCAAAACGACAATGTTATCATTTATCGCGATAACTTCTGGGACAATTTATCATCCAGCAAAAATGTGTCACACTGTTTCTCCATCCATATCCAGACCATTAATGAAATATTTCTAGAAGCCATGGGAGAGGCAATGACAATGACGTCGCGTTCAGACGCGGTTGGATAATGAAGGTCTCTCCCGCTTGCCGTAGCCTTGTCAAACTGGAGAGCGGCGAAGGGTTTTGTGTCATAATCCATCTCTTTTAATGAGCCACTTTCGTCTGAAAGCAAAGAAGAAGAAAAAAATTCTCAGAAGCTGCAAGTCTATCACAAGGCAAAGGGAAAGCTGACAGCCCAATTAGTTCAATCAAACAGCCCCGGCAGCACAAACAGTGCGATCCGGACATTGTTTCCATCTAGTTGTGCTTTGGGAGCCACGGAGCTTCGCAGCACACAGAGCCCTCATCTTCTAATCAGAGACAATGGAGTGTGTTTCATTAAGCCAGATAATGGTGTGTGCATTTCATTACCATAGATAACTAGGAATATTTAGATGAGGGATGAGGTGCTCATAGAGCCCCTCTTGGTAGCCATGGTAACCTTGATCTTGGCAAACAAAAGAGTCGGGAAGAATTGTTTGCTAGCAGACAGAGAGAGGAAGCCCAGACCAGAGCAGTCAGGTTGAAACGTCTCTCTGCTGCATCCTCCAAAAAAATATTTAAAATTAGAGACTCAGGTGACCGACATCCTCCTTTGTTCTAAGAGTGAATATTCCCATCTCTCTCTTTCTCTGTAGGACACCCCGGATAATCACATGCTAATGCAACCGTGGGCCAAATAATAAACTTAATCACCCGAATGTGGAAATGAGTGCGCAATAAGAAAGCCTATCCATCCATCTTGGCCCGCTTCTGTGAATATTACAACCCCCCAGTGGCCTCACCCTCACCCGCTCACACTGCCAGTCACAACCTGCATTATTCACTCTGAAATTTAAATGAAGATGCTCTCCGACGATAAGACGAGCCTCCTGGCCCAAATCAGCCCCTAATGCTGACCTTGACCCCAGGAGATGGTTTTCATTCATCCCGTTCTGGAGCTGTCAGTCTGAGGGTGAGACGCCCGCGGCTGGTTCTGGCTCCATTTCCATTCACCAATGTAATCGTGCATTTTGCCATTTTGAAAATACATTTGTGTGTAATAGATACTATAAAGTTTTGGGGAAAAGAATACATTTTTTTGATGAAATGTTTTGACGCTAGGACGAGGTGAGGTTTCGAAACAGATTTATTTCGCCAAACTACAATGGAAACACTTTTTTCACGTCTCACAGGTCACATGACCAACAAACAAAGAAGATGATGACAACATGAAGTGGTGGAAGGATGAAGGTGCAGCATATTTTTTAATGACTATATTACAAATATTGCAATTTGTAATATAAACAAAGCCTTTACATTACAAAAAACTGCTACTAGCTGATAGCTGGTAGCAGCTAATAGCTGCTACTAGCTAGCACCCTCTTCTAGCTATTAACTGTGTTTCACCAAGTAACTGTAACAAAAATAAATTTGATTGATAGAAACAGGTTAATTTTGAAACAACTGAACATGTTTTTGGTGAACAAACTTATTCACGTGTGATTTTCATTGTGTTTCTTACTTAATGCGAACACTACAATGATTAAATTGTGTTTTGTCGACATTAGCAAAGTTTTGTGCACGTTCGTAATGGAAAAACAGTTATTGATGTCAGTAGGAGGTCATTTGATTTTGTCGTCCTATAACATTAATCTCCCCCCAATAGATTCAAGTCTATCATAATTAGTTGTTCTGGATTACCTTTCTCTTCTAGCATTGCTAAAAAACATACAACAGATGAAGCAAAAGAAGGAGAAAATACCTCTTCATGGCCGACACATGGACGTCAGCCATTATGTGAAAGTAGATAGGGCTCCATATGGACAGTCGAGTTCTTTTCACCCAAATTCTTCACAATGACAGGAATGCAGCGCTGCTGTCAGACATCCGACTGTCTTCTAAAAAGTGCTTTTAAACATTTATCCACCGTGGGCTCAGATTAGTAGAAAGCATGGAGTTTGCACTCACTAACCCGCTGCTTCATTTTCAGTTTCACTCATCAATAATTCAGGAATCTCAAATCAACGTTTTTTTTTTTGTTTTGTTTTAGCAAATATAACATTTTGGCTTGTGCTCAGACAGATACCAATCTACAGGAACCTCAAACAAAGCTTGCTTTGTGTGAGCAGTGCACATGTCCATCCTTTAATAAGGCTCTTCTGCAAGGTGTTCCATAATAAAACACTCAGGGTTTTCCTTCAACGTGCAGCTGAAAATTGAAAACTCCTCTTATACTGTTAGGTTTTTTTAAAAAACAAGAAAACTTCACATGATGTTAATTTATTTGCAATTTCAAAAACAGTAAGAGCCAAGAAAAGACCAACCACACTGCAAAATCAGAAGATTCTACCATTTATGCCAATTAAAAATAATGGGACTTTTAATTGGCAAGCAAGAGAGGCTTACCAATTTAAAATCTAACAACTAAAACAAAACAGAAGAAAAATTAGACCAAAAATTTCACAGCGCAAAGATCTTGGTATAATTGAAATAGACAAAATTAACAGGTAGCAGAAATACTCTGCTACCTGTTAGCAGAGTAGCAGTGAATGCTAAGACTAGTTAGCATAGCCACTGCTGACAGCAGATAAATGGTTTTCCTGTAACAGTAAATTGTTTCTTCTCCATTATCACATTGAGCAGCATACACAAGCGTGATTGACAGCACTAAGTCCCTCCTCCTGGCTCTGATTGGTTGTTTTTGTTCGAAAGTGGTGCATTTCTTCAGATAGTAGGAATCAGTCTGGTCACAGATTATCTGTCTCATATTGTACTGTCACTACATGGTGACAGTTTTAACAAGTATGTAAAAAGAAAACCTGTTTTTATAATTACACACTGCAAATTATTTCACTTATGGGAAATAATCTGCCAGTGGAACTGGTACTTTTTTAAAAATCGGTTTTACTGAATTATTTACTTAAAACAATATCTTGTTGAAAAAATACATGTAAGTTAGTTTTGTCTTATTTGAAGTGTACTGAGACTTTTGGACTGAAAACTAGACCAAAAACTCTTTGTGAGATGTTGTGTTTTTGCAGTGCGGTGAGAAAAGGGCACAACGGCGACGACACCCCTGAAAATCTGAGCTTGTGAGTTTTCTAGGAAGCAGACTCCGGTCTTGGCCTGGAGTAACTGGATCAGGCTGTTTTGGCTCGACAGGCTGCACCTCTCTCAGGGTGGCCCATCTGGCCAGCGCCCAGGTTGCGGCGCCAGCCACCAGCTCCTCTGTGCAGGGACCCATCTGCAGTCCTGCGTGGGTATCGACCATTTCACCGCCAGGCCTGTCCTGATCTGCACATGGGTCCACTGCTCTGGGTACGCGCTGCAGATGGGACGGTGGGTCAACTAATAGCAGCAGAACCGTCTCTGGTTTGAACTTGCCTGCAGTACAGATGGGTAGAATTTACAGTAACTTAATGACTTAATCAGGTTTCAGCTTCGCTATTTTAAGCTGAGATAAAACATGGTTGGGACAGAAAAAAAATCTAATATTCATTCATTTTTCTGTATTTTTTTACTTAGCTAAACTAAAAGTCCTGGTTCACAATTAAACATAAACATTTAATTTCTTATACAATTATTGGCAGCAAGTTTGTCTTTTTTACATATATATATATATTTTTAATCTTCAATTCAATTCAAAAATACTTTATTGACCCCAAAGGGAAATTAAATGTTGTTCATATTAATCCATCCATCCTCCTGACCCCATACTTAATGGGGTCAGGAGGGTTGCTGGTACCTATCTCAAGCTAACGTTCCGGGCGAGAGGCAGGGTACATCCTGGACAGGTCACCAGTCTGATGCAGGGCAACACAGAGACACAGAAGACACACACACACCTAGGGACAATTTTGAGAGGCCAATTAACCTGACAGTCATGTTTTTGGACTGTGGGAGGAAACCGGAGTACCTGGAGAAAAAACCCCTGCATGCACAGGGAGAACATGCAAACTCCATGCAGAAAGACCGGGGAATCGAACCCAGAACCTCCTCGCTGCGACTGCGCCACTGTGCAGCCTCATATTAATTAATATTACCGTAATTTAAGATTCACAAATAAGTCCAAACTAAAATGGACTAAATGTTACAAAATATCTCTTTGAATGTTCACAAATATTTCTGTTGCTTAGAAACTTTAATTGTCCATATTTTTTTACAGTATACTGTATCTCCTGGTATAGCCACAAATACTGATACAAAGTAGAAGATAAAGGAAAACCACCAACAGAAAGTTTCTGTTAAGACAATATTTACCCACTTATTCTTTTTGACAATAGAGTTATTATGATTTGATCTAACCATAAGAAGATATGTTTTAAATACTATTTATGTCAGCAGGGTTGGAATATATCTGGAGATGGAATGCTGTGAGAGATTTTTATGTTCAAAATGTCAAATTCAATAATTTTATGGTGAATGGAAATGCTAATTAAAAAAAACTCATGTTTGCTGATGAAATGTTGCGGCGCTGGGTGAGGTGGGTTTTTTTTATTAGTGTATTTCACAAAACTGCCACAGAAAAACTTTTTTCCGCATCACACGAGTCAGATGATCAACAGCCAGATGTTGCCTCTGGCACAAACCACGAAGAAGACAACAAGAAGCAGTAGGCAGCATCTTGATGCCACGTTTTTTTTTCAACATCACATGAACAAACGTATTCATGTAATTTCAGTTTCGTCTTTAAATGGAAACACTGCACTTGTGAATTTGCAGGGATTTTTCTACGCTTTGACAAAGTTTTGCTCACATTCGTAATGTACGCGCAGCTTTTTTTGACCTTCCATAAACTGAACTTAATTTTAGCTCTACATAGCTGCACATGGTGTATATTAATGAGCTGGAGCTGCAACAGTATGCCAGAATCATAAAATGTATGCAAAAAGCAGCATTGTTTTAGTCAGCGTCGTTTCCACTGGGCTAAAACCCCACAAGTGGCCTTCAAACGACTCCCTGTCCACTCGCCTGGCTGCACAGTTTAAAAGCTCGACATGGTGTGTGGGGACAATGGCGGCTCTCGAAAGCGCTGCGGTAATCGGGGCAGATGGAATTTTCCCTGCATCATTAAAAAGGGATTGGTGTGTTCGCTGCGTTCATGGGAAGCTCCGTTAGTTAACCCAACAAAGGTGCTCCGGCTGTGGACCCCCTGAGATGAAGGGCATCCCGGGAGTTCAGCGAATCCACCTCTAATCCTCCATGCTCCATTGTACAGATATACTCTAAGCCCTTTGACTACTTCCAGCTCTAATCTGGGCAGATTTAGGTGAGTTAAACAAGTTTCTGATCCCGGGGCCCACCAGTTCCCTTCCTCCGTTCTGGTGACAAGTTCAGTTACAGGAGCTGCCAACAGCCCAGGTTTCAGCCCAATGGACATTTTCCTACGAGTTACAATGCAAGCCACAAACCTGGTGGGTTTTTGAGTCAAAAGAAAATTTAGGGGAGATTGTGGCATTTGAAGGAGACTCAGTAAAACTGTCACAGTCAGTCAACTCTTTATTTATAGCTTAGGGTGTTTATCATATGCAACAAGGGAAGGGTAAAGTTGAAAACAGGAGGCAATACAAATCATAAAAACAGAAAAACAAGGCTAAACATTGACAAAACCCCCCAGAACTATAGGAAAGGCTATTGACCTGTGGAGATTTGCCCCCCTGGGTTGGGGGCAGTTATTTTTTCATTCAACAGTACTCTGCAAAAAAAACAACCAAACATTACACCTCTCCTGCCTCACTCAGTTCCTCCAGACTAGCGATAGCAGCAACCCGGAGGAACGACAAGGAAGTACTTATCTGTGCAACACTTGAAAGAACGGGTTGTAAACGGCATAATGGAGAAGCATTGTTAAGGCTAAAGAACTCAAACATGCTTCTTTTTGTTTGCTCTTTGTCTCCAGTTGCCATTGGTGAATCATAACTGGATCTGTGATGAACTGTTTTGGGGCGATGGTGGCGACGGTTCTAAGAATTTGTCCCGCAATCGACGGGTTCAATCCCATCTTCGTCTGCCTCTGTCGTCGTGTTCTTGGGGAAGACACTCGACTCACCTCGAGTGCTGTGACCCCACTATCGGTGTGCGAAACGCTTTGGAGTCCTCTGGACTTGATAAACAAAGACAAGCCATTTAATGTTAAGGAACCATCCTGATTTTCCACACAGCTCTTTGTTAGTCTATTTGCACAAATAGTAGCAAAACACATTCAAAAAGACCATCCAACTGGAAGAAAACAGGATTACTGACACGTTGCCTCAACCTCTATTGACAGAGTTTAAACATGTAAAAGAGAAATCCTCGGCTCTGGGCTCCAATTCTGTTCAGTCAATCGCACTTCAGCCATGTCAAGAGGTTATTAAGTATATGTGGGTGAATACATGAATGTCTGTCTGTTTTGTGTGGTGGGGGGTGAGTGGGTGGAGCTTCAGCGTAAGTAATAGCAGGCTGCATTCAGCGAGCCGGTGGTCATGACAAAGCTCTTGACAGGCCTGAAAAACACCCCCTAATTTGGAGCTGACCTCGACTTGTTTAGCATTCCGGTGACGACGACACGCGTCAGGCGTTTGGTTGACTCCGTGAGTGTGTGTGCGTGTGTGTGTGTGTGTGTGTGTGTGTGTGTGTGTGTGTGCAGATGGGCGACCGTTGGGGATGCCCTCTGATATTCTCAAGAGAGGGCGCCAGAGGTCAGGGATCAAAGCTCCAGCCGCTCCGTTGCCCCGGCGATGCGTCTGGAGACGTCCAGAGGTTCCAGGATGAACTTGAAGTCGGCATTATGCAGTGGTTGTTGCAATTAATGCGGTGTTTATCAGAGTATCAAGTCGTTGTAGCTTGCACCATGAAGCAGGGCAGCTGGCATGTGCTCCTAACACACACACACACAAATGTGGACAAGTCTTTTAATTAAGGGATTGGTTAATTTTCTGTTCAACTCGACAGTGATGAATGAGGAAGCTGAGCCGGCCCATCTTGCCCACGGCTTGCCGGGCCAGACAGCCCTGCCGCCTGGGAGGCCTCTGGGTACCATCGCCAAATTTACAAATGGAGACTTTGTTTTTTAACCCTTCGGATGCTAGCATCTCTGCATTTACTGGAGGAAGTGTGCTAGATGTGAGCTTGGCACTCTGCAGCAGCCTGTGTGGAGGCCAGATGGTGCCGACAAGTAAACACAGAGAGACAATGGCCACTTTTAAACGTGAACAAAGCAAGGATTGTTTCTGCTGTTTGGCTACAGTTGAGATTAGCTCTTATCTTGGCTCCGCTTATCATGCCTTCTCTTGGTCTTCTTAAGTCACTCAAAAACTCCTAAAATGAATTTCTTATGGTTATGAGTTAATTTACAAATGTGTTAAAGCTTTGCTATATTTAAAAAGTACTAAGATCTAACACACTCTCTGTGTGTGCTTTGCTGTTTCTGTGGTTATGCTAGGCTTAGGGCAGCTGGAGGAAAAACTCACCACTTTTCTTCTCTTTCTTCTCTTACTACTCTACAATTTAATGAATTAAGATGCCTGCCATCCTAGAACACCTTGAAAATCTAGGCTTATTTCTTGGATTTACAATTTTAATATGTTTTTAAAGGAATTTCTTCCACAAGATCAACAAGTAGAAAGTAGAGCCCATATTTAAAGATTTCACAAATAAAAATAAAAAAAGTGTGCCTTGCAGATAGTCCAGCAAAATGTTAGGTGTGTTTCTAGGTGTGTGAACAGAATATATAAGTTTATGGTTGTAAACATTGTTGGAAAACTTGCTTCTATTGTTGCTACTTTAAAAATAAAAACTGTGCTCTTTCACTGCGTCTGGAATTAATTTTCTCTACTCCGCTTTATTTTCCTTTATTAACCTTTAGGGGTAATTTATCAAGTTCCCCAAAACTGCAAACACACTCTGTTCTCTTTATCAGCAGAGGTAGTCACCTTTTAAACTGGTTTTTGTTTGCGCCAATGCGGCTATTGCCTCGACTGTAGTGGCAGAAAAAAACCCATTCAACTGCTTCTGTCCCGTTTTCAGCTTGTTGACACTTTCCATTCAACTCTTCGGCGTACGGCTAAATACTTTCCATTTTTGTTATCCGTACCCTCTTTGTTGTCGCTGAACAATTTTGTTTTTTATTTATTATTTTTTCTGTATTTCCAGTCATGACGGCCTCCCTGAAGCAGCAGAGCTGCGGCCGCCCCCACTGTGCAATTTATCCATTGTGATATGGCGGCCATTCATCTTTTAAATGCTCTCTCATGATTTCCTCTGTGAGCGCAGAGCCGGCGGTGACCTTGAAAACGGCCCATGTGGCATTTTCTGAAGAAAATGTATCAGTATTCAGCCGCCATCATGATTTCCTTCAATACTCTTCTAGACTGGCTGTGAGCTTGAACGTAAGGAAGCTCGTTTGCAGGTATGCTAATTTTAGATGCTAATTTTAGACGACGCACGTCTATGCTAACATTTCAGCATGAATTTCGGTGAAATATTCCTACTTTGTGGAAATTTGTGCCAACAACCACAAATAAAACGTCTTTAATTTTGAATCTACATTTTAAAAATGTAAAGGGTTCAGCACTTTTTCCTAGTATAAGTTCCTGTCCCATAGCCTTCAGGTCAATTATCTAACTCACCTCTTTTTTCTTTATGTTTTGTGAGCCTGTCTAACTGGGCCTCGTCTGACTGACAAACACAGATGTGTCCCGCTCCGTTTCAATGCATATTAATGAAGTTAAACGGGCCGCTGTAGAGATGAGACAATGGGGCCAGAGGAGAGCTGGAGGCTGTGGCACAAAGCCTTGTACTCTGATGCTTTACGTGGAATGACTCATCCATAAGTGAAAGGAATAGTTGAATAGATTGAGCAAAATTTTTCAAAATGTTCCCTTGTGATGCTGTGTGGACATTTCTTTTAATTCAGTATTTTACTTGAATTATCCAAATCATCTCTCATCGGTGTTAGATGGCACTGTTAGTCTTATATTCTAATATTCTAATATTTTGTTCAAAATCGAATACTTCTTAGAAACTGCAAAATAAACGACTAGAGTTACAAGCTAATTCTCCCATTACCTCTTCCGCCCTCAGTACAGTTTCACACAGTGGTGCTCCGCTGCCTCCAACTTCAATTTCTTGTGTAAATAATCATCTTTTTGTATAAATAACTGTTAAATGGAAATTTCATGACCTTTGAAAGGTTAATGAAGCAGCGTTTGAATAATGCTGTTGAGATTAAGAGTTGTGTAAAGCAGAGGTGTAGAAACCACTTTCCATTTAAACAGTTACATTTACTTGAGTAACTTTTCAGACACAAAAAACTTTTCTTAGTAGTTTTGTTATGTTGTGCTCTTACTTATTCTCAGCATGTATTTTACTTGAGTAAAATTTCCAGATACTCTCATTATAACAAGTAACTTCACTGAATGAAAATAAATGTATTTCAATTGAATAACAGTCCACCGGATACAGACAGATTATGGTAAAGTGAGACATCTTGTTTGTACACACAAAGCTTTGTGTTCATATTTTCTATCTGCTGAGCTATTTGGAGGATAAGTGGATTTACAGTAAACACCACATTTTGTCATTGAAAGTACTTTACCCTGTTCACTCTCTCAAGAAACAGAATTTGCTCATAATTTTATATTTTTGTCCATTTGACAACATTTTAATATGCTAAGTCATATTTTATGATCAGCTGCTCAGTACTTAAGTATCGTTTTTAATACTAAAGCTGGGCAGATGGATCCAAGACATTGATAATATTGATACCCCATTGATATCAGTATTGGATCACTATACTGTGATAAGACTGATACTTTAGTTTCAAATTTCCTCTTGAAATGCTGTTTTTTTTATTATTGCAGTTTGTCAACACTACCTCAAAAAGATTTTGTTTTGATTTTCTCTCAAATTATAACTTGTTCCACTTCGTTTACTTGGTGAAAAAATTTACACATTTCTTTAATTTCTCTATTATCACGTTAATATGTTTGTTAAAATATTTTGTTGACATAAACTTTGTCCAGATTCTGTCCTAGGTCTTAAAGCAATTCAGGGCTAAAAACTATAAAAACACCTAAAGGTCAAAAGTGTGATGATATATCAAAATAAAAAAAAATCAGTATCAGTATCGGCAATACTGGCATTGTATTAACTTAGTATCAAATCGATACCAAAATATACAGCATCCCACATCAAATATTTTTTAATTATTGAGTACTTTTTACTTTCACTTGAGTATAAATGTGTTGATGCAGAAATGTTTTTCTTGAACTGTCCCTTTACGTTAAATTGAGTTAATGAAAAAGTATAGCAGCTTTCTACTGCTTACAGGGGAGATAACATAGAGGGAAGTTTTCAGTAGGATTGTTACAGAGTGGTCGGTGTGTTGTGGACCCTCCTATGGGGGCCACAGAGTAAATCAGCTTGATCTAAGCCACGCCTCCATGCTTTATTCCGGGGAGTTTATCAGCGCCTTCTCGCTCAAAGCTCAGCAATCCAGACTCAACAAGAGAGCAGAGAGCAGGAGGAAGAAGAAGAAGAAGAAGCGCCTTACAGGCTCCTCATGCTCACAAACGCAGCATCCCAACTGTTTCTTCTCTCCTGTGGACATTATTAGCTCCGACAGGATGGACTTCTTGGACATGCGCTCACCTTATGACTACACGTTTAATTTCTGGAACGACTACCTCGGGTTGTCTACTCTTGTCGCCAAAAACAAGATCAACAGCCCGATCTGCAACCCGAACTCCATCACCGAGTCTCTGAAAGCGACTCTGGGTTTGGAGGACGACTCCCCGGTTTGCTCCTGCCTGGTCGGCCAGGCCAGAGACGCGGACGGAGCCCTGGACAGCAGCTGCTCCTTCTGCTGCTGCGGGGCGCCCGCGGGCTCCCCGCCGATCTCCATCTACGACCTGAAGGAGCGCATCTCTCTCCTCAGACCGTACGAGCGGCTGGGGGGCGGCGAGTCGCCCTCACACGGTGGGGGCTTCGCCGCCTTCGACCTGTTCTCGGCCGAGCGACGGCGCAAGCAGACTCAGAGGGGCAAGCCGGAGCCGAAGGTTTGCGTCTTCTGCCGGAATAACGGCGCCCCGGAGGAGGTCTACGGAACCCACATCCTGAAGACGGCGGACGGCCGGGTCTTGTGCCCGATCCTCCGGGCGTATACCTGCCCTCTCTGCAGCGCCAACGGCGACAACGCGCACACCATCAAGTACTGCCCGCTTTCCAAGGACCAGGCGGGCCAGAGGGTCGCCAAGGGGGCCAGAGCGTTCGGCAAAAGACTGAAGATATTTTAAGCAAGAGCAGGAAACAAAAAAAGAAGAAGAAGCTGAAGTTGCACTGGAGTTGACAGACAACGACTCGAGGAGAATATCTTTTCTATGTTTGCTCTGAAATGCTTTGGTCTATATATTGTAACTGTATGAGCACATAGTTTACACCCGGACACATTGTGCGTCATAGTCACCCCTTCCCCCTCCCCCAGCACTCTAAAGATAAGAACCAAAGTACTGTCCAGCTCGACCTGTGAATGACCACTTCCATGCTGCCATGTGAAGTCCAAACAGATGGCCCTGTGCATGAGTCCAGCTCTAACGGAAGTCAATATGCAGCTCTCTTTTTTAGGTGAATGTCGTCCTCCGGTCTGTGGACAAGGAGTCTGACAAGGAGCACATATTTTCCTGAGACAAACTCGTTTTTTTTCTACCAAAGGAATACACTTTTATATCAAAACCTATACCGCGAAGTAATTTTTCTGGACTGTTTATATTGTTGGATGTCTTATATTCTATGTGGGTTGAAGTGATTACAAATTTAATGAGTACAATAGAGGGGGGGAAATTAACGTGACATGCAATTTTTTTTGCCCCCTTTACGTCCAAGAATAATGAAAGAAAAAATGTTTTTTTTAATGTGGGGAAAAAAAAGTGGATTCTTGTAAATGTATAAATAATTTTAGAGATGAAAAGCTTGACATTCCAAAGTCTTTAAGTGTCAATAGAAACGTTTTATGTACTTATTTTTACCTGATGTATCACTGGGGAATATATTCACTGTTAAAATCTTCTGAATAAACACGTCATTTGCAGATAAGTTTGACTACATGACACTTTTTACAGAGGTCAAAACATAAAGAGAGCATAGAGCATCACTTTATAAACAACACAAGTCTGCCCCCTAGTGCTCAAAGCCTTCAACAGCATCATTGCTACATATTAAGATGTTTGAGAAGCCTTAGAATAGTTCATCTTTTAATACAATATGATCTCACACATAAAAACTTTGAAAAATCCAACCTTTAATTTGAGTGTGTTTGTTTATTGGAAAACAAATCACACGTTCATAAGCAAATGGTTTTATCCAATTGTTTATTACCACAGTCCAAAACGCACATAGCCCAACGATTTGCCATCCAAATATTAAAATAATAAATAAATGTAACCAAATCAATTTTTTTTATGTAGAATATTTTTTCCTGCTTTTCTAAACTTTTGGGTGCAAATTTGATTCAACTCATAGCAATTAGGCTTGATAGTGACTCATGTTTATTTTGTAAATGGTGGAATATGAATTTCCAACACAAATTCATATTTGTGTTGGAAATTCACAAATATGAATTTGTGAATTTCCAATATGTGACGCTTGGTCACATATTGACCAAGCGTCAATATGTGACGCTTGGTCAGG
The DNA here is from genome assembly GCA_903067075.1 of Micropoecilia bifurca. Classification (NCBI taxonomy): domain Eukaryota; kingdom Metazoa; phylum Chordata; class Actinopteri; order Cyprinodontiformes; family Poeciliidae; genus Micropoecilia; species Micropoecilia bifurca. The sequence goes on from CAEGAF010001556.1 coordinate 46,146, forward strand.
TACCCTCCGCGTCACATATTCACGCCGAGGGTACCCCCTTGGCGTCAATATGTGCCGCGAAGGGGCGAACAATATGGCGTCTATTCTATTTTTTTAAA